>BKZX01026454.1:0-17252 GCA_014362285.1 Fagus crenata
TTTAAACTCAAATCAATCACAAACCCATACTAGCAAACTTTTTAAGTGTAAGAAGAGCCATGAAGAATGGAATGAGGTACACCCCAATTAGAACAGAGAACTCTGTTTAGGATAAAGTTGCAGCCACTTCCTTCAAACATCATCCTAAACTTCAGCATCTCTTCTCTAGGATTTTTTGAATTTCTCTAAGATCATCTGTGATAGACCAAACTTAACTACTTTGCATAAGGAAATCTGAGGTTCTTTCCTCTGGGATTAGAAAAGTATGAGAGCCATCCTCAACTTTATTAGTTAGAAAATTCTCTAGCAACAATCCTGAATTTAAATAGCTTTCTCCATCCCCATGTACTATACTGTGTGATCTTAACAGTCAATAAGCTTCTATTATTTAACAGATTTCCATGCATCGATGCTACCCTTCCAGCTTGGGTGAACATATGTGAAATGTGCTTCAAAACAACACTTCTACTCCAATCTTCTATCCTTTTTAATCCAAGCCAACTTCCTTTTTTGGATTACAAAGTTGTTTCCGTAACACCGTCATGTTCCGAGTGATACTATCTCGCCCCTTTCAAAGAAAGGAATTTAACTTCTGCTCAGTAAGTAAATAGTCTTTACAGAGAACCGTGGATTAAGATCTTTTTAGAGCTCTTAGAATAATTCCACTTCCTAAAATTCTATTAATCTATTTTGAAATAAGTAAATTGGATTTTGTCACATTATCAATAATTTAAATAGATACTAAAAAATGAAAATAGTCACTGATGATGTGATAAAATACAATGCACTTATTTCAAAATGATTGGATATTTAAAAACTCTATAGTAGAGTTATACTAAAAACTCTTGATAAGAACTATCATGGTAAAATCTAAACTGCAGTTAGGTTTTGAAACACTCACATACTTTTATCATCAAATTAGTATTAAAATTAGCTTCAGGTACAGAGGGAAACATGTACTTGATGAATATTTTAGAATGACAAGCTATTAGCAAGCACTTTCTAATCCAAATTGACACAGTTATATATCAAAAATGGCAAATTAAATTACCAATTGCAAGTTAGAATAAGGTTGTTCTATTTGAATCATAATTTGACAGACAAGAGATTACATATATCATATATGCTATATATGGGGAACAACTAACATGCATGCATATTCAGCAAATGAAAAAATAAAATAAAAATTTAACATGCATGCATTTGATGGAATATATCGACCGCTGTTTTTGGACATTAAATCAAATTGCATTGATCATAAAATGGCATGTAAGGCATTTCTGGCATGGGAATCAGAGGGGGCCTTTTTGATTTGGTAGCTAATTGCACTGCAATAAATTGCCGTTACTTTTGTTTCCAAAATTGCAATCAACGCTCAAATATGCTTCCAAAATTGCAATCAATGCTCAAATGTGTTTCCAAATTAACATTAGTAGGCATGTCACGCTCTTATTTTTCTGTATATGTCCTCGGGGGATAAATACCCTTCATGGCTAGCCGTGCCTTCTATCTCAATTCTCAAATCTCAATGCCCTTGCTATGTCTTCATTCCCAGTTGCTCATGTCCCCTCTATCCCATCTTCCCTTGCCAACCCCATCCAACCCTCCTATATATTTGCCCCTTAAAAAATCAAACGGGAGTATGATCTCAAAAGAGATTATTAGATTGTCAAATCGGGTCAGTGATTTACCAGAAGAAATCCGTATTTCAAGAAAAAATAAACCCACGATTGAATTGTAAGTACAATTCTTTTATGATTAAGAAAACAAGCTAGTACTTCTTTGAATAAACAGATTTTGCTAGCTTTTTAATTTTGTTCTTATTTTTTTTGGAGTGGGGTAGGAAACTGAGTTAGAATAAAATTTTCCTCTTCCTTTTTTTTTTTTTTTTTTTTTTTTTCCCATTTTAGTAATGGCCTAAGTTATCCGCTCAACTTTTTGATTGTCTCTCAATTTTAGGCAAGGCTTGTTGAAAAAGCAGTTCCCATTTTGAGAACTTGCATCTGTATGCCATATGACACAAGCCAATTGGTACTGAAATATAATCTCTAATTCAAAAAATGACCATTTTATGAATCTTTGTGTTTTTTCCCCTCCTTATTTCTTTCTCAAAAACTCTTAAGAGAACCCATTGCAACTTGCAAGTCAACATACGTTTTCACTAAAAATCTTTTATGTGATAATCAATATCGAATTATTCATCCAAAAATTGGTGTATGATCATCTATGCAGTAATCAAGCGAAGATATGTAGGGGTTCGGGCAGGATCACACATTCGTTTACCAAACGAAGTCACTTGGAGTGGTATGTCTTGCATCCCTAGTCCCCTTAATTTTTGCTTTAATGTATTGCATATCAATTTTTTTGTTACATATTGTTGAGAGATTATATGTAATTCTCTAACAAAACTAAGTTACATATAACACAATTGCTTAACAGTAGGGATTTTTGAAAGGTCAGTTATTATACAAGTTACAACAGAAATGCCCCTAGTAAGATTACACACTGTCAAAAAGCTGTTTACCTGTAAAGCGAGTTTAGAGAGGGCAGGACTCCATCCTATGAACTGAAATAAGTAAAGGAAGGTTGGGATATTGTTATTGGAAAGCATAATAGAGAGACTATCTTCTAATTCTATCTGAACTAAAAGGTTGAATGTTCCACCCAATGCCTACTTTATATGCTTTTTGAGATGGCAGGTCTAACAATAAATATATTCATCAGAACACTGAAGATTCCTAGTATTTCTTATTTTACTTCTCTTATAGAGAATTTATTTGTTCACCATTTATTAGTTTCTTGGTCCTAATGATCAAAACATTTTTTTTTGACTATATTTGATAAATGCTTGAGGGTGAAAACTGAAAACATCAACCTAAGCACACAACGGTGTTTAGAAATTTCTTTATCATTTCTCTCTCATATATATATTGACTATTAATCTGAGTACTACATAAACATTTTTTTTTTTTTTTTTACGAGGATCCACAATTTGTGAGCACTTCAGTTTAGTGCTAAAAGTGTATTCTTCATTTCCATCAAATCATACACATTGATTTCAGTTCCACAACATATGGAAACATGAGAACTTATTAGAATTTTTCTTTTCTCATCCTGTCAGCGTCGATAATTCAAGCGTTTTGGTCTAGAGTACAATGTGTGCTACATACCATATAGATATAGCCAGGCGTGATAAGCCCGGAAATCTGTGGAAAAAGGGATCAAAATGTCTAAAGCTAAAGCTTATAAAGACGTGATAAGCCCGGAAATACTATGGAGGAAGGGATTAAATTTGCAGCTCCAAGAACAATGACGTGAGGTTGATGGTCTGTCATGAACTTGAGAAGACGTTGCGTTTCATCTTTCTTGCACTGCAGATCAACATTCTTTGAGTGTAGGCTAAGGGACCCAGCATACATCCAATCCAGCAACTCTCCTGATGAATCCAACATCACAAATGTGGTTGCAGGATTTCCAGGACCCCAACAACAAGCCATCATCCTTGGTGCAGTGCAGTTTCCTCATCTAGCCCAACATCATGTTCATTTCGCTGATATGGTGCAACAGAAACCCTGTTCCACAACTGCTTCCCACATTCCCTAAGCAGCCATTTCTTTGCCTGGGATGTCAAAAGCACACGAGCTTCCTTCTCCAATGAAGGGAGAAGAAATTTTGAAAAGGCATCCTGCAGTATTAACTTGCGCTGTTCGTTCCATGGAAGAAGGGATCAAAATGTCTAAAGCTAAAGCTGTTAAAGAAGTGATAAGCCTGGAAATACTATGGAGGAATTCGTTCCATGGAAAAAGGGATCAAAATGTCTAAAGCTAAAGCTTGTAAAGAAGTGATAAGCCTAGAAATACTATGGAGGAAGGGATTAAATGCCTAAAGCTATGGCCAGGTGTGATAAAATTGGAAAATCTGCGAAAGGAAGAGAGATTAAACATTTGACAAGCCTCAAGCCTACAGCCACGTAATGAATTATTTAGCCATTGTTGGAAATTCAAGTGTATGTTCAAGCGAGGTTCTTGTATTCATCTAGCTCAAGTATGACCATCATTTGTGAGAAGTGGGATGAAGATTTCTGCAAACCTTAACCTTAGGTGGAAGATTCTTCTCTCTAATTAGCCAAGGCCAAAAATTACCAAGCAATTAAGAAAATTTTTGCCACGCTAATGTTGGAGATTCATTTGTAGTAACCATGCCATGGATTTCTGTTCAGTAGATGATGCACACAAATTTTAGTTTAATTTTTTTTCCTTCCCTTAGTGGATGTAATGCTTTGTTACTTTAATTAAATATTATTGAAGTTTTGAAATGACTCTCTCTCTCTCCAATGCAACATTTTTCTCTTAAGAATTATGTTAAAGGAACTTCTAATGGACTGTAATCTGAACTTGTTTCAAATCTTGAATGTGAACCATTATTTTAATAGTTCAAAGTAAAATTAATTTTCTAAAAGGGAATTCAGTGATACTTCAAAATTTCTAGTTAAGTCAAAAACATAAAAACATATGTAGCCAAAAATTGTGAGAGGCACTGGTCTATATAATTTTGAAGGGAAGGATCTCAAAATTTTGGGGATGAGACCTTTAATATAATTCTAAACTTAAATTCATTGCATCCAGCAAGGAAATTAAAAATTCTGTTTTTTTTAATATAAAATTTTATTGATAAGAAACTAACCCATACAAACAGAAACACTAATTGAAACACTAGAACTTCTGCTAGTTCCACTACAACAAGGGCATCTGCTGCATCAGACTGGTGCTATTGATATCCCATCCCATGTTTTTACACACAAATCAATCACAAACCCAGCTACTAGTCTACTACTGACTAGCGAACTTTTTAAGCAGAAGAGCCATGAAGAATGGAATGAGGTACACCCCTGTTAGAACAGAGAACTCTGTTTAGGATAAAGTTGCAGCCACTTCCTTCAAACATCACATCTTTTCTCACACTCTTCACTATGCTTTCCTGTGTTTTAAGTTTTTAATTTTTAACCTCTCCTCCAAGATTTCTTGAAATTCTCTGAGGCCATATATGATAGACAATACCCCACCAAACTACTCTGCATAAGGAATTTCTGAGGCTTTTTTCTCTGAGATTTTTAATACCCCATGCCATGAATCTTCCTAGTCACAGTAAGTTTTGACATTAGACATTAAATAAGCCCCCATAAATTATAGCAAAAATATGATTTCTGACCTCAATGCCTCCTCTACAGAAAGTGCAAACAACATCCCCAATGAAACCCCACTTCAGCATTCTGTATTTTGTACAGAGTTTTTTTTTTTTTTTTGGTCAACCATCTAATAAAAGAAGGGCAGTGATATGTGCACATCATCTGATGTACACCATTCATACACACTACCTAAAATGTAGATATATATTCATAAATTATCGACATTTATGAACGTTGATTTCTACAATTTGTGGACTTTGTGGATGTATGTGAGTATGTCCACATTATGTGGTGTGTGCATACCTCAAAGTGCAACAATATTTACCTATAAAAGAATGCGTTGGTATGTTTTGCTGTCCATATTGCTTTGTCTTCCTCTTTCAACTCAACCAAACTTAGTTTACTTTGGATGGATACCAACTCCTCAGATCTAGCAGGCCTTCAAATCCAGCTTTTATTTTATTTTTATGTTAAAGTTATTTAGTGATTGAAGAGAGAAAAAAAAGAGAAGAATGAGCCTAAACAAAATACAGTGTCAACCTTTACTTCAAACTTGCTGGCAACAGAATATATGACTCTAAATCCATATTTCTGATATAGAGCTCCCCATCCGAGTACCATTTGTCATGCCAAAGAAAAGTATGAGAGCCATCCCCAACTTCATAGTTTAGAAAAAATCTCTAGCAACAATCCTTAATTTCAATAGCTTCCTCCATCCCCATGTACTATCCTGTAGGATCTTACCAGTCCAAAAGCTTCTATACCCAAAGAGATCCAGCTTGGGTAAATATTTAAAAAAGTGCTAGACCAATAGTATTGGATACTATCCAAGATGAGATTCTAGAGGTGATCTAACTGGTAAGAAACTTTCTATAAACCGTACAGGAGCAACACCTACATAAAACACCTCACTCATCTACAAATTTATAGAGAGACCATAATTAAGATCTTTTTAGAGCTGTTAGAATAATTCTGCCACAGAGCTCCTAAAATTCTATTAATCTATTTTGAAATAACTAAATTGGATTTTACCACATGGTCCAAATCATCAATAATTTAAATAGATACGCAAATATGGAAACAGCCAACGTTTGTTTAAACGTTGATGATGTGATAAAATACAATCCACTTATTTCAAAATGATTGGATATTTATGAACTCTATGGTAGAGTTACACTAAAAACTCTCGAGGATCATAAGGGCTATCGTGGTAAATCTCAACTGCAGTTTGGTTTTGAAACACTCACATACTTATATCATCTAATTAGTATGAGAAGTAGCTTCAGATGCAGAGGGAAACATGTACTTGATGAATATTTTAGAATGACAAGCTATTAGCAAGCACTTTCTAATCCAATTTGACACGGTTATATCTCCAAATTGGCAAAATAAATTACCAATTACAAGTTAGAATAAGGTTGTTCTATTTGAATCACAATTTGTCAGACAAGATCTTACAAATATGCTATATATGGGGAACAACTAACCTGCATGCATTTTAGCTTTGGTATGAAATTGAAATGATGGAATATATCCAAGGCCTTTTTTGGGCGTGGAATCAAATTGTATGGATCATAAAATGGCATGTAAGGCATTTATGGCATGGGAATCAGAGGGGGCATTTTTTATCTTTTTGATTTGGTAGCTAATTGCACTGCAATAAATTTCCCTGAATTTTATTTCCAAAATTGCAATCAATGCTCAAATATGTTTCCAAAATTGCAATCAATGATCAAATGTGTTTCCAAAATTAACATTGGTAGCCTGGTAGGCGTGTCACGCTTTTATTTTTCAGTATATGTCCTCAGGGCATAAATACCCTTCATGGCCCTGCCTTCCCATCTTAATTCTCAATGCCTTTGTTATGTCTTCATCCCCAGTTGCTCTTGTCCCCTCTCTCCCACCTTCACTTGCCAACCCCATCCCATCTCAAATCAAATGTGAGTATGATCTCAAAAGAGATTACTAGATTATCGAATCGGATCAGTGATTTACCAGAGGAAATGTGTATTTCCATAACTATTAAACATAGATTTGAATTGTAAGTACATTTTTTTTCCCTCATGGCTCTCTAAATTGCATTGGGTTTTTCTTTGCCTGGGGGCTGCTATGCCCTGCTCCAATTCCTCTTGATCATCTAATCCTTGAGTCTAAACTCTAAAGGTTTTTCTTTTTGTCAAAAATAATGGTACACCATAATGAAAAAAAATAGTATTTATTTTGGGAAACTGAGTTAGAATAATGTTTTCTTTTTGCTCCTTGACCAGGTTGGACCTTAACAATAATGTTTTCTTTTTGGTGTATGATCATCTTTGCAGTAATCAGACCAAGATAGGCAGGTTTTCGTGTAGAAGCACACATTAATTCACCGGACGAAGTCACTTGGAGTGGTATGTCTTGCTTCCCTAGTCTCCCTATTGTTTTGTTTAATGTATTATTTCTGCATATCAATTTTTTGTCACATAATGTTCAGCTTGGTTTATATTTGTATGTGGTTAATTATAATCTGCTAGTAGAAAAGTAGGGAACTTTTAGGAACACAAAATCTTCAATGCAGGGACCTTTTTGTTGGTCCAACAACATTTATATAGTAAATCTTGTGACCCAGTTTAGAAGTGGAACCCTTCCTGTACTAACTTGTGCCTTATGTGCGTGATCGATAGGGAGATACATATTTCTTTAACTGTATGGAAGGGTCTCTAATCATTTTGTTTTTGTCAGTCTAATTCTCTCTTTTAGGAGATGAGTGCATACATATTTGAACCTTTGTAAGTTGTAATATTTTTTTAACAATACAGGCTTTCTAGTTGAGCAATACGAAACACCATTTTTTGAACTGCAATCTTCTTGATCTTTTGGTAAGTTTGGACATTCGGTCTTGTGTTAGGTATTGGTGCATTGCCCTAATTCTTTGTAGACTGAAAAATGAAGCTAGTTTAAAGAGAGATTTTATGTGGTTCTCTGACAAAACTAAGTTACATATAAGAAATTTTTTAGCAGTAGGGATTTTTGAAAGGTCAGTTATTATACAAGTTACAACAGAAATGCCCCTAGTAAGATTACACACTGTCAAAAAGATGTTAACCTGTAAATCAAGTTTAAAGAGGGCAAGACTCCATCCTATGAACTGCAATAAGAAAGGGAAGGTTGGAATATTGTTATTGGAAAGCATAATAGAGAGATTATCTTCTTATTCTATTCTGAACTAAAAGGCGGAATTTTCCACCCAATGCCTACTTCATATGCTTTTTGAGATGGCAGGTCTAATAATAAATCTATTCATCAGGACATTGAAGATTCCTAGTATTTCTTATTTTACTTACTTCTCTTATAGAGAATTTATTTGTTCACCATTTATTAGTTTCTTGGTCCTAATGATCAAAACATTTTTTTGACTAAATTTGATAAATGCTTGAAAACTGAAAACATCAACCTAAGCACAAAATGGTGTTTAGAAATTTCTTTATCCTTTCTCTCTCATATATATATAGAGAGACTATTAATTTGAGTACATAAACATTTTTCTCTGTTTTTTTTTTAAAAAAAAGAGGATTCACAATTTGTAAGCACTTCAGCTTAGTGCTAAAAGTATATAGTTCATTTCCATCAAATCATACACATTGATTTCACTTCCACTACATATGGAAACAAGAAAATTTATTAGAATTTTTCTTTTCTCATCTTGTCAGCATTGATAATTCAAGTGTTTTCATCTAGAGCACAATGTGTGCTACATACCATTTAGATATAGCCAGGCGTGATAAGCCCGGAAATCCATGGAAGAAGGGATCACAATGTCTAAAGCTAAAGCTTTTAAAGACGTGATAAGCCCGGAAATACTATGGAGGAAGGGATTAAATGTCTAAAACTATGGCTGGGTGTGATCAAATTCGAAAATCTGCGAAAGGAGGAGAGATCAAATATTTGACAATCCTCAAACCTACAGCCAGGGTACGAACTACTTAGCCATTGTTGGAAATTCAAGTGTTTGTTAGAGTGAGGTTCTCGTATTCATCTAGCTAAAGCATGGTCATCATTTGTGGGGAGTGGGATGAAGATTTCTGCAAGCCTCAACCTTAGGTGGAAAATTCTTCTCTCTAACTAGCTGAATGCCAAAAATTAATTACCAAGCAATTAAGAAATTTTTTGCCACGCCAATGTTGGTTGTATTAACCATGTGGATTTCTGTTCAGTAGATAATGCATACAAATTGTAGTTAAATGATTTTTCTTCCCTTAGCAAATGTAATGCTTTGTTACATTCATTAATTAATGTTATCTATGTTTTGAAATGACTCTCTCTCTCTCTCTCACACCAATGCAACATTTGTTTTTTTATAAATTATGTTGATGGAACTTCTAATGAGGCGTAATCTAGACTTGCATGAAATGTTGACTATGTGGACCATAATTTTAATAGTGCAAAGCAAAACTAATATTCTAAAAGGGAATTCAGTGACACTTAACAATTTCTAGTAAAGTTATACATTGTTGTTCATTGAAATTGTGAGAGAGATTGATTTATATAGATGAACCAAAAATTTGATCTCAAAATTTTGAGTAGTATAATTTTTTTTTATTATTAATTTGACAACTAATATACACTAAGATGAAGATATAATTCTAAACTTATTAAATTTACTGCATCCATCAAGGAATTAAAAATTTCTGAATTTCAAATATTTGTGAGCATATGAATATCAAACAAGAGATTTTAAATCCATAGAAATTATTTTATTCTAAATCCCTTGATTTGAAATCCAAATCATAGTTCCAAAGGCAATAACGAACCAGTGAAAGGAGGCTTACCATAATGGGAGCTTTTTATAAGTATATGAATAAGGATATAATGTATTAAGAAGATTTAGATGGCCCCCCCTCTCCATCTCCAACCTTTTGGGACAATAATCCAAGAAGGAAGGGAAGAGATGATAAAGGGCCCATCCCAATTATAAAACAATAAAGCTAGAAACACAACATTTTCACAACAATACCGATGTGTTAAGTTATGAATAGTAAATAATAAAATGTAATATGTGGTGGGTCCGTCCAGATGAGAACTAATAAAAACCTATCAACTCAATATTATTGTGAAAATGTTGTGTCCGTAGTATTGCACGTTATAAAAAGTAACCCAAAGAGTTAAATTTTGAGCAAGAAAATTTATATCTCTTGAAAAAAAAAAAAGGTTTCAGCAAAGTAGAGAAGAGAGAATAAATTTGAAAATTCATCTCTATGACAAAAAAAAATGCTCTAAGGACCGAAGCGGGGGAGATTGGATTTTGCATTGTTTCAAACAAGTTTGGATTCCCCTTAAAAAATATGACAAACTAGAGCTTGTGTTGAACCTTGAACCACTGCATAGATATTTGGCATTAAAATGGACATTCATACATATGTGTGTTAATCTTTAGTATTATTATCTAGAGTTTCCGTTTATGATTACTATAGGAAACTGTAGAGGTTTAGTTGTGGCACTTTTGTGATAAAGAGATTTAAACTGGAAAACTCTTTAATGTTTGATAAATTACATTTAAAAAATGCTTTTAACTTGTCACACCTGTTTAGTAATCAAAAGAGAAAAATAATAAAAGTGATTTTTATTTTCATACTTAAATCTAATTATTGTTATTATTATTATTATTTAGTTCTGCTATAGACATAGAATTTTTCACACTGTTAAAATTTGACAAACTGATGAAAAATTTTGCTCGACTTTTAACACTGTTAAAATTCTTTTCTCTGAGTTCTATTGCAAATATAGAATTCGTCACCAATAAATTCACACCCTTTCTGGCACACTCACATCAATTGGATCCACAAAATTTTTCTTTCTCCCCACCTAAGTCCTAACACAATAACTCATGTCTTATAGCATATGTGTTGAATACACACTATTGGCCCTCTATGATAGTGACCTTAAATAGGTTATTGAGAGCCTCTTTTGATGAGTTTATTTTTATTATTTTATTATATTTAAAAATTAAATATGTAAAAGTAGAGGTGTATCTTGATTTACTATAATCTAATCTAATAGTTTAATAGTATTAGAATACCGACATCAACTTTTGAAATCTGTTGCTCCACATTAGAATCATCATATCAAAGTTGCAAAAATACAAAATTATTACAAGTTTAATTGGAGTAAAGTACTTCAACACTAAAAAAAAAAAAATTGATTAATTTCCAATTGGTATTTTCTACAATTTCTTTAGTTTAATTTTATATCTATTAATTAAATATTTAATAAATTATAAATATTGTGTAGTAATAAATGTTTTAAATTTTTCTGCAAATTCATAAAGTTTGAGAGAGGTGCACAACTGTCCAAAACCATATAGTTTGAAAACGTTATTTTATTTTATTTTATTTTATTATTTCAAATTTTTAATCTTCCCATACTCAGGATTCTTTGTCTTGTTTGACTTTTTGCATACGTGGCATCCAATGATAGGACATTCGTATAGTCAAACAAACCGTAGTGTACCGGAACAAATGGACCCAAATAAACTTTTCTCTCGTAAGCGTTTGGTTGTCGAGAAAGTGCGGGTCGAGAAAATTTTTCAACTTTATTTTCTCGAGAAAAAAAAAAACCCTAGCCTCCCAATGAAGTATGAACCTGAGTAGTAGTCCTCGTACTCCTTCATCGTCTTGACGCCGTCGTTGGATCTTCCGGCTATCAGATGCAGTCGGAATCGGCGATCTGACCGGCGAGAGATTTCCACCACTCCAAAGATCGGAATCTCCTCTCTCCGTTGACTCAGGTATCAGTCCCTCTCTCTCTCTCTCTCTCTCTCTCTCTCTATGTATGCATGCAGTGTCTCTTTTTTCGTTTCATTGTGTCATTCAAAGTGTTAGTATTTGGACTGAATTCACTGAGTTTCTATGTGTGTGTGTGTGTTTGTGGTAATTATATTGGAAATTTTCAAATATAGCATCTATTAGGTATGGTAGACAAGTTTTTGTATTGTGTGTGTGTGTGTGTGTTTTTTGGCTTTGAAAAACACTATGCAAAATAAAATTCCAGTAAAACTAGCTGAAGTTGTTGGGGTTAGTTCAAATATTATAATATGCTGTAGTGAATTTCCTCTGCATTTTATTGTTTAGCATATATGGTGTCATGTCACTAAGTAGAAGAATGGAGGGGGTGGATCGAATATTTACGAGTTAAAATTTTCGATAATAATTATAAAGCGGAAGTTGCACGAGTTCTTACTTGTGTTTCTTGTAATTCTCCAATTCATTGAATTAAGAACATATGGCTATCTCCAGCTCAACATGAATGTTTAATCGTTTAAATAGTCAGACATGATTATGCATATTCAAAGTTTTTTTAGAAAAAAATGTGTGCGGTGAATTACTTTTATTTATAGATACCTTATGGATTGTGTGAACCATAATGGAATTTATATAGTTAGTAAAAAATTATATTATGTACTTTTTATTGCTAATGAATATTGTAAGAATGTACAGAAGCCTATGGTGGTTGGATGATGTTGATTGTGGATGACTGGATGTATGACTTGATTTTCACTGAAAACATGATTCGCATTTGAACCTGATTTGATTCAAGAATGCCTTATCATTTTTATTTTGAAGCTTAATGCATTTTTCAGATTGAGTTGCAGGTTTTGGTTTCTGATTTTGGTCTAATAACAATTGGGCTGCAGTATGTTGGTTTACATCTATGTAGCCAATGTGCTTTAAGCTCAAATGGCACTCCTCCCTAGTCCCTTCATAAAAAATGAGGTGGAGGGTGAGGTAATGGTTTCAAAATTCATTGGGTACTTGTGTAACTTAACATTAAACAAGAAAAAGAAAAAGAAAAAGTTACATGTATATAGAGGGAAAAAATGTTATTGCTTATTAACTTTCATCTGTGTTTTTTAAGTCTAATTTATATGTCCGATATGTTTAGTTTTGTACTATGAGACATTGGATACATGACGCAAACCTGAATTTAATTTAGGACAGGAAGCTTCTGTTCTACATTTATCTACCATGCGAATGGCCTTGAGACTTATTGGACATAATAAAGTAATATGGTTATGTGCATATGTATTCTCCAATTTAATAGGTCAAGAGGCACATTAAATTGGTAATTTATTTATGCACTGGCAGTGGCTAGATCTAGCAAAGTTTGGCATGAACTGCTAACCTAATGGGTGTGGGTTTATACTTGATACCTGCATACAAGTTGTTCATTGCTCATATATTAATATTTGTGACTTATACTTTAACAAATTAATGGCCATTTGGTTTCTTTTGTGAGCTCTTCAACCATGGTTGACAATTTTGCTCAAATTTAAGTTGGTGCTGCAGAGGAAGAATGCAAAGGGCAATCAGAATAATTCTATATTGTAGCAGAATTTGGGAAGTGAGAAACAATTTATAAACACAAAACATAATTTAACTTCTTAGTTCCTAATGTGCTAAAAAGATTATGGTCCTATAAAATTGGAAGATAGTGGTAGATTACCCAGGATTCTAGGCAAGGATGCACCGATACTGCTATGGTATCAGGTATGATATGGGTACAGGTACGGAGATACAACATTTCTTAAAAACTTGTGGGTTGATATGGATATCCCTTATCGTAAATGGAGTATCCGTGCATCCTAGATTCTAGGACCAAAGATGCGTCATTGTGAGTTGAATTGGTGTTGGGAGCCTTTGGATCGTGGTTCACAATTTTGCTCGACTGTGAGTTTCTATTGGCAAGAGAATAAAAGAAAGAATGCAGTTTAAGTGTTTTATATTGTTGAAGAATTTTGGAATAAATTAAATGAAGTAGAAGCACAGATCATAATTTTTTCCTTAAAAAAATTACTGTTCTAGATATTGCAAGCTGATTATGTATTGTCTAGCACTCATTCAATTTTATTGGTATGTTACACACGCACTTGGTGGGTCTTTAACCAACAACCTCAGTATACCACCTTACTCTTAGAAAGGGAGGAGGTGCCATTTGAGTTAGAGCTCATTGGCATATTATATAGCACTCATGATGATAACTTGAAAACTCATATATTAGTACAAAGACAAACAAAATGGAACTGTTCTACCAAATTTCATTTCATATGCTGCTATGGTGCAACAATCTATCAATTTAGTAATCATTTCTCTTTAAACCTGTTATTAATGATTAAAAGAACAAGAATTTCAAGCCAAATGGGCCTAAAATGCCATCTATCTGTTGATCCTAAAAATGAAGTAGAAGCTCTTTGATGTAATATTATGAATTAGAGTTAAAACTTTACCATGATTGCCAGATAAAAATATAATTGCCAAGTTATAGAATAGTTGTTGATCCTGACATTGAAACATGCCTTGTAATTAATAGAGGATCCATGTAGATAATGTTGGACTAGGTCACTGTATTTTCTTTTACTAACCACTCAGATGATTAGTCTGTCAATCAGTATGTTGAATTCTGTTTAATCATGTGGCACACAATATAGTTATATGTCTTTTACTGATTTAGGAATGGAGCAATATGATCTACAAGCGCAGAGACGGGATATGAAGCACAAGGGAAGGAACGTAGTATGGTCACTTGCAATGGACAAGTGCCTTATTGAAGCCCTTGCTGTTCAGGCTAGAAACGGGAACAAAATTGACAAATGTTTTAATGAAAACACTTACACTGCTGCTTGTATTGCTGTGAACTCTCATTTTAACTTAAACTTGAATAATCAGAAAGTTGTTAATCGACTTAAGACGATTAAGAAGAGGTATAAGGTAATGAAGGATATGCTAAGTCAAGACGGATTTAGGTGGAATCCAAATACAAAGACGATTGAGTGTGACAATGATGATCTTTGGAAGAGATATGTTGCAGTAAGTTTGTTTTTGTTCTTTTTCTCTTTAAAACGTGTCATACTCTTGTTTACAATATGCTTGTTGGTGCTCATGAATTCATTGGAATAGGCACACCCTGATGCAAAAGGATTTCAAGCTAAACAGATAGAGATGTATGATGAACTAAAAATTGTTTGTGGAAATTATCAAGCCCCTAGTCGTTGGGCTAGATGAAGGACGGAAGCCATCAAACAGATTTCAGGAATTGTGATGATGAATCTGCCTCATATCTTTCCCCAAGTTCAGAAGACCCAAGCGACACAGATGGGACAGAGTCATATACTGGAACACCGGAGTATGCCCAAATGCCAGATGGCACTCAAGATCCTCCTCTAGCCCAGCCTCTCAGACAACTCCCAAAACGGCCTCCTGGCTCAGAAGTTCTTCAAGATGCAATGTTGACTGTGGCATCAAAAAATTTAATGGAGCGAAGCAAATGCTCGATTGACTCCCATGAGCTATTAGAAAAGGCAAATGCTCAGAAAAATTTAATCGATTATGCTATTTAAGAGAAACCCGATCGGTCTCTGATGTAAATAAAAATTAAATAATTTCTAGTGATTCTTGTACTTTCCGTCTGAGGTCGACTGGTCCATTAGAAGACAAACTTGATTTTATACAACAAATACAAAACCACACCCTCCAATCCATATCCTCAGAGGATATAAAGTTCCATTAAAGCCAAGATTTTCATCTACAAAGATAAATTTAACTCAAGAAAACAGAATTACATTAGCAATACATCATTTTCAAGACCCACACTGACCATATCATACCGTGAAACTACCCAATGGGAAATTTCCTAAAACTTTTTGCTTTATGTTTATGGAAGAAAAAACTTTTTGCTTTACTAATACTAGCAGATTGTTTAGTCCAAAAATACAAAAAACACAAAACAATAAAATTGTCGAGATTGCATCCAAACAAACCCTAGTCTCTCAATCCAAACTAAAACCCACATGTCCAAACCCCGAAAATTCATAATTTTTATCCACAAACTACACACAATTACAGAGAAAAAAAGCACCAAGGTTCTAACTAGGTCCAGAAGGATCTCACCCCATTGGTTGCACAGGTTCTCAAATTCTTCAATCTCTGTCCCATATATTATTGAAGCACCTACTTGATCAGTTGTTCTTCTCTTTTCATTATTCTCATTCAAGAGCTTTCATTTTCCTTGAATTTCTGAGTTATGTCTTTCTATATATAAAATAGATGAGAGTATGCAATTGAAATGAAAATGATTTTTAGAGGTGGCATTACAAAAATCAAGCATCATACGGCAATTGATTGAGTAATACTTCTCTCACTTTCTTTAGTTATTTATTTATGATAATATTCATAACAAACAGTTTTGAATTTTCAAAAGTTTGTTTGCAACATGTTACATGTATAAATCCTTGTGGAAAAGTGATAGCCTTCTCTATGAAATTTGGATTTTTATAACAATAATAATTTTTTAAAATATACTAATTTTGAAACCACATCCACATCATCCTCATCCTGCTTTTTTCTCTCTCAATTACAGTTTTTGGAGTTATGGAATGTTGACGATTTAGTATCTCTCCCAGCGGAGTGGCTGGGTAACCTCACATTGAATACTGTTGTCAACTAGACTATCGAATATTCCATTTTTTTCTTGTCCAACTTTGTGTGAGGTGTTCGTGGATCAACTTATTGGGTTAGGGTGACCTATGTGCTTGTACACCAATTAATGTTTTGGGTAATTCATTTTTTTTTTTTTTTTGGGTTCGAAATTCCTTGGAAACAGAATCTACATGTATGCAAATTTAAGAAACTTAAGCAAATCAACTTTTTCTTCTTTCTTTTTGGTTTTTGTTTTTCAAATTCAATGAGCTTTTGCCTAACTTGTTCCATCTGGTAAAGCTTCTTGCCAATGATTTTTTTTGGCTTTGTAATTAATATAATTGGAATTTACAATGTTATTAATATGTATAAACTGAATTAGGTGCATTGCATGTGCTTAAGTGAAAAATTCCAATTTACAGCTTGGTTTAATTAACTTTGTTTACTTGAGATTGCACACTCCATGATTAGCCCCATTTTTAGTTCTTTGTGCTACAATACAATATGGACAGTCAAATGATACTGATATTCAAGACAGTCAAATAAATTAGTTTTGAATATTTGTCAATCAGTTTTGCATGCTTCAAGTAATATTTCAATGATCAGAGACACTCTTGAAT
>BKZX01026455.1:0-20192 GCA_014362285.1 Fagus crenata
TATATTGAGTAGGCCAAACCTGGTATTATACCATATTTGATGATTTTTGGAGTATATTGGCCATTTTGGTGTTTTTGAGGATATTATAGTCATTTTGGAGTTTTCAGTATTGTTCTGGTCATTTTGGTGTTTTCAAGAGTATTTTGCCCATTTTGGATTTTTCAGGGTTATTCTCACGGTTATTCTGATCAATGTGATGGTTCTGACTTTTGAGTATTATGGTCATTTTGGAAGAGGGTATTTTGACAACTTAAGAGGTTTTGGGGTTTGAAAGGTTCGAGGTTATTTTGGGAATTTTAGAGGTTCTAAAGTTATTTTAGTCATTTTAGGATTTTGGGGTTATTTTGATCAATTTAGAATTTTTGAGATATTTTGGTTATTTTGGAGATTCTTGGCTATTTTGGTGGTTTTACTGGTATTTTGATCAATTTATAGGTTTTGGTGGTATTTTGGTCTTTTTACTAACTTTTTGTGTTTGTAATGATATATGTGAATGTAATAGTCAAGTAAATGGATAGGTTGAGTGTATTAAATGGGTTGGGCGGATAATAAATATTAATTATTTATTTGGACCGATAATAAATAGATATATGAATGAGTAATTATATACCAGACTCATTTATGACCCAATTCCATTCAAAACTCACTCAACCCTCATTTGCCAGCAAGGAAATTAATAGAAGAATTTGGAATTGCATATGTATATATGTATTGTAAAAAAAATGTATGTATGTATTGCCAAAAAAAAAATGTATATATGTGGGATGAACTTACACGAATATTCTCTTCGATCGAGGTTAGAAGATCTGACACGGCTTTACCATTGCCGTTTCCATGTAATTGATGGTTCGCTGTTATCATATACAATGTTAGTAATAATTTAAAACAGTGAGGAAAATTTAGAGAAAGTTGGAAACATAACGAAGTTTATAGAGAGCTTGAGCTAATGCAGCCTCGAAGAATTCATGTCAAAATGGAGAGATATAAATAGAGTTTGAAATTTTCCTAATTCTTGGGGCAATTTTGAAGGAAAGACAGGGTTAACAGTTTCTAAAACAATAGTTGGTACTTTTTGTGGCACAAATAATAATATTTTAAGTAAAATAGATACTTTGTGTGGAGTGGATGGCGCTTATAGTGAATGGGCCAATTTGGGTTGTCAAGAGATTACATAATAATCTACTTAAATGTCATTGCATCTTTCTCAATTAAAAAGAAAATATAGGTGAACTATCATACCTATAACGGCCAAAAAGTACCGGCAAATTTTTATGAAATACTCCGTCACCACATCATTATCACCATTTTCCGGCATGCAAAGCTTCAAAGTATCATGCCATAGACTAAAGAAATGTTCTCCATTCTTCTTGCTAATACAATAACATATACTTGTAAATCAGTTAGTAAATGACAACAAATGCTTTCTATTAAAACACTTCAAGTAAAGAATACTTCATGATTCAATCTAATTGATATGGATTTGCGCCTCATTGACAAACACTTCAAAATTGAGTATTGGTTATGTGTGAAGGCATCCTTGCCCATGGTATTCTTGTTTCATACAATTAATTATGAAAACACTTACTTGTAACGATCCCAAACATCTATGTTCATCTCAGATAAAAATGACATATATTCTATCAACATGTTGGGGAGGACAGCGCTCAAATCGTCATCAGCTTGTTCAACAGTTTTCTGTAACAATATAAACTATCTTTAATGTATAGTTTATAGAGTAATAAACGCGATATAACCAATCGATACCAAAGAAGCCCCCATAATAAGTAGTTAAGAGACATACACGTTTCTTTCCATCATTTATGTGCACTGTGGCATTCCTCGCAAACATAGGCTCACTTGATGGAAAGGCTGGGTAACTAGCATTAGGATGTTCCGCAATCATCTTATAAACTGGGTCACCTTTAAATTTCTCAAGCCATTGCACGTCAAGTTGATCAAGTTGATACCCACTATCATATGGAAGTTGATACCCACTATCATATGGACGTCTCCAATCTGTTATTATAAACTTTAACAATACATGCCCAAGTACAGGGACTAGAATTCTCTGTTGACATGTCAAAAATATCGAATGGTCCCTTAAAGCAACAAGTCGGCTCCTACATGAACAGAATGATTTAGACAAAAAAAACATAGTTATGGAAAAAAAAAATACTTATTTTTAAATAAAATATTTTTTTAGCTGATCCTAAATTTTTTTCTGGTTGAATATGATTTTAATGTTGGAAATATTTTAAGAATGAACAAAGTTTACTCAAAGAAAAACCAACATAAATCCGAAAATAATCAACCCAAAAAATAAACTGAACAAAACTTAAAATTAGTTTAGGAACAAACTCACCAAACTATAAAATCACGCAATAGCGTTTTCCTTAAAGATTGATTCACGCCACCCAGAGTAAAACTCGGTGAGAACGGTTTTCCGGCGGAACAACCCCCAAGATTAGACTATAGCAAATAGCTTTGTGTTGGACGCACTTCCTTCACAAAGGTTCAAGAACAACCTTCTAATATAATGCCTCTCCTTTTCAGGGAATGAAGAAAAAAAAAAATCTTTTTGGTTTCACACAGAGAAAGCCGGAGAGAGAGCAAAATAAAATTGAAGAGGAAGAAGACTGTTGCTGAAGTGGTCTGTGAAAAGAAGCTGAAGAGAAAAGTGATTGATGGCCTAAAGCAATTAATGAGGAGGGTCTTGAAAGCCAAGGGGCTGATCACACCAACGGCTAAAATGCTTTCTTTTCATACTTTCTTTTTGTTTTTCTAAAATCACCTGTGGGGTGATATAAAAGAATGACCCAATGAACAAAATAATAAAAAAGCTGTGTGAGGTGATATAAAAGAATGACCCGATGAACAAAATAATAAAGAAAGGTGTGTACGTAGTGTGTTTATAAGAAACTCACACCAACATTTAAAATGTACGAACATTGGACGATGGAAAAAAAATAAAAATTATACAAAAAAGTGTAAATGTAAATGAGTACTTACGTTGTTGGAAGCTTTTCCAAAATGGTGTAGAAATTCGTCAACTCTACATTGTTACCAGCCTCTCCCAAAATAAATTCAAACAATTGTTTTAGTCGTTGCCTTTGAAAACCTACTGATTTAACACTTGAATTTGAGAGTCTCATAAATTTTGCACGACCATTTACTATTGCAATATTTTGAGGTTCTAAATCTGCCGTATATCCTCTTCTTTCCAATTTGATGAAACCATTCAAAATATCCCTTTCAAATATTGAATGAAAAAAAAAAATGTTCAGTAAAATATTATATCACATCATAATTTTATAAAGTTAAAAAATTATAAGTAATCTTCATACCTAGTAAATATCCAGCGTAACGACGAGCAAATCCCCCACTTATCATTCCTTCTAAATTGATCCAAGGTAGAATCAATTTTTTCAACAACTAACCAAATGTTGTTAGGTTTATTTACAAGCATTTGAGGACGAACAAATCGAGCACTGCTTTGACTTCGGAGAAGACTATTGTTCAACTGAGCTCCTTCAATATCCTCATGTCGAAGAAATGACACACAAACACTATCAAACGTGCCATGACAAAGATCCTCTTCAGACTTTATAATTTCAAACTCAACATTTTCTACTTTTACTCTTTCCTGTAGTAAATAGGGAAGAATACACAAAATTCAATTTAAAATATAGGGTAGAGCAAGAATTCAACGGAGTGTAGTGAGCACAAAAAAAGTTCATCAACTATTACTACCCATTTATATAATGATTTATTATCAAAGTTTTTGCTAGATGTCAATTTTAGTTAAGGTGGACAAACTACCCTTATATTTCCAAAAAGCTTCATCTAGGAGACGAACAAACTACCATTTGACTTCAGAATTTTGATATATAGTAATAATGAATGTAAAATCACACATATGCATGTAAGAAGTGTAATTCAAGAATATATATATATATATATATATATATATATAAAAGAAGAAAACATTGGGATTATGATTTTTTTTTAAAATGAAGTTGGGATTATGAAAATTGAATTAGCGTTCTTCTAAAATTTACGATGATTCACAAAATTATCCACAAAAAATTAGTTAGAGTTCAGGAATTGAAGGGATGTTTGCTTGGTATTAAATTTAGGGGTAATTTATCTTTAAGATGTTTAGCAGTCATTAAAGTTTCAGTATGTTTAGCAGTCATTAAAGTATCAGTATGTTAATGCAATAGGTAAATAAAAAATCTATCATGCCATGAAGTAGTTGCAATGTATAAATTCTATTCAAAAAAATAAATAATAAAAAAAAAAACTTTATAAACTAATCAAACATAAGTATCACTTTCATACCAAATTCTTTTGGATGGTGTAAACTAAGTAGTATCATGTCCAACAAAATCACTGCATAAATTATATACTAGAAATCTTATTATCAAATTCCTTTCTTATATAATAAGGGTTTTACTTAAAACTATAAATACTACAACTCGCTGTAAGATACTTTTCTCAACCTATATGAAACCTTCCCCCACCCCTCCCCTTTCTCTTTATTACCCATTATACTACTGAAATTTTGCTTGTAATATAACATAAAACGAAAGCTTACCGTTTTAGGCAATAAGGTATTTGGTGTAGCTGTCAAGAAAAGTAAAGAATCACAGTCAAGTTGGGTACAAGGCAAGTGTAATTAAAAAGAAAGCCACTTAAAAAAAATGAAAATAAAAGAAAATGAAAGTTTAGGCATAAAAAGGGTTACTGTTAACTAATGTCCTTTAACTAGTGCTCTAAGGACAATTATGAGTTGTGATGCAAAGGTTGTGATGCACGTTTTTTAATTATGAGTTGTGATCGATAAAAATATTTAACTATGAGTTGTGATGTACGTTTTTCAAAAGAAAAATACATTTGTCAGTTGTGATTCTATGTACTTTTTTTGATATGTGTGGACAGTTTGAGTTAAGAAAAGATTGTGTTAACAAATGTCCAAAATTATACATTAATTAAATTGTATTTAATACTTTATTAAATGATGTTTTTATATATTTTTCAAAAAATAAAACTGTGCACATATTAAGAAAAATACAAATATCTATGTACACATTAATGAATTATTGACAAATGTAAATGTTTTTTCTTTCTAAAAACGTGTATTAATACTCATAATTGGATTGGAAAAACTATTTTGTTTTTTTGAAAAATTCATCCACATGCAAAACAAAAGCATCAAAACCAAATTTCCAATAAATTCAGGTAAGAAAGTATTATATGAACCAGATCCACGTAGCATAGGCCTAGTTCAAAAACAGAAATCAGAACCAATTGACAAAACTCCTAGCAAAAAAAAAAAATAATGAGTGAGAATGACCTTGGGGGTCGGAATCGTTAGTATGACCTTGTTGGTTGTCTTCTTCTTCTCCTTCGTTAGTATGACCTTGTTGGTTGTCTTCTTCTTCTCCTTCGTTAGTATGACCTTGTTGGTTGTCTTCTTCTCCTTGAGCACCACTGCTTGATCCTTGACTAGTGGTTTTTTTGGGTAAGCAATCGATTCTAGAGAGGGAATCACTTAATTCCTTGATTTTCTGATAGAATGCATTGATCTCCCAGGATTTTTCAGGGAAGAAATCCATGACGTAACACCAACGAGGGTAAAGGTTTTCCTTGATAAGCTCATCAACGAAATCAGATATGCTGAGCGTTACTTCAAATCTTTGTTTCATCCATTCGTACATGTTTTTTGCAGTTTCCGCCCATGCAACTGCATCCTTGAATTGAATGCTTTCACTTTCATCTTCAATGTCATCAATAACTTGAGAGAAGTCTCGATTCAGTTCTGCCATTTCAGACAGCAAGGGAATCAACCTACCTAGCAGATCGAGCATTTTCCTATCCACGATCTGGCCTCTCCTTATTGCATCGGTTACACATGCTACATCTGAATCATTGATCATTTGCATACGTAAGGGACTCTTCAAAACTCTTAACACTCAAAACAAAACCCTCAATATAACTCTTTTTCTTTTTTTTTTTTTTTTTTTTAATTTATTCCACAAACTATAAATTCAGCCCTGAACAAAGACTTAGTACTCAAAATTCATCCAGACGCAAAACATAAGCATCAAAACAAAATTTCCAATATATTCAGTTAAGAAAATATTATAAGAACCTGATCCACGTAGCATACGCAGGGGCGGAACTACACTTGCCATTGGGGGGCGGACCCCCCAAAATTTTTTAAAATTTGTTTTCTTTCTCCCAAAGACAATTACATCAACAACATATCTCACCCACAAGACTCATGATCCTCTGAATCTCTCTAAAAAGCTTGTCTTTTTTTTTTTTTTTTACTCAACACTCTTAAAAGCTTGTCATGAATGGCCGAATCATAGGCTTCTTGAACTTGATCAATACCTGTTTTTTTTTTCTACTTTTCTTGGGGTTGGCATTCACTAGTGGCAGAGGCTGAGAGGTACAAGGACTATAAAGAATTTTTCTTATTTAAAGGTTGAAGCTAAGTGAATCTTAAAATTCTTCTTCTCCTTTTTCATTTCTATTTTAGTTCGATTTCTATTTATTTGAGAGGTAGAAAAGTGTTCTTGAATTTATTTTTTTGACCATAGCAGTCTAACTTGGTTCCTAATTTAAATTCTATTTATTTTATGGTGGCTTATAGTGATTTTGGTTGAAAAATGACCTTAAGATGCTCAATTAATTGTTTACCTTTGTGAGTATTTTGAGTGCTAATAAGAATTACATTAACTAAAATTACACTATTATAGGTACTTCCAAATAAATTTGGGAGTCATATTCTTGACGCTACAAGTAATTTTGAGTTTTTCTTGAATTGTGAATCATTATGATAGTTTAGCTTTGACCCCCAAACAAAAATTCATGGTTCTCCCCTGAGCTAGCATAGACCCAGTTCAGTTCTAAAACAGAAATCAGAACCAATTGTCAAAACTCTTAGAAAAAAAAATAATAATAATTGTGAGTGAGACTAACTCTGAGGATGGGAATCGTTAGTACGATCTTGTTGGTCTTCTTCTTTTTCTTCAGCACCACTCCTTGATCTTTGACTAATTCTTTCCTTAAATTTCTGAACTGATGCTTTGATCTCCTCAATCTCAATAAATTTCTCGATGTACTTGAGTTTACTCAAGTCACGCTTACCATTTTTAAACTTGACAGCAACGCACGAGGCCGAGAACATGGTCAGGCTCAAGGAAAGCAAAGACCTTTTAGCTACTTCTACCAAATCGCCGGTGTAGCAAAGGATAACTGAATCCTTCGAATCATTCTTAATGCTTATAGTGCAAAACTTCGAATCATTTGAAGGGATAAGATCAAAATTTTAAAAATTAATTTTTAATTTTAGTCTTTCATTAAAAAATAACATCATTTTCAAAGATAAAATGATAAAAATACATAAAAAAATAAAAAAATAAAAAATAAAAAATAAAAAGTATGTATTGATCGCCGAGGTTAATGACAAAGGCATTTGGGTGAGGATTAACAGCAACCCACTTCCCATCTTTGAGGACTTGAAGGCCTGATACTTGTAAGTCTTGAAGTAGAATTGTGAGGGCATTGGGGTCAGTATGTCCTGGCAATCCATAAGTCAGTTCTGGTTCCGGACAAGGCGGGTAATAGTTTACAGCCATATGTTGTCCTTGTTCTCCCAAGACATTCTTTATGCTATCCTTTTCCAGGCCTAAGCTCTCTGATATCAATTCTTCTAATCTGTACCCAAGTTGTCGAACTTCCATGCAGTAATTACTCACAATCTCCCTATTAATGCAAAACAATGTTGCATTAGCTTTTTATTTTTTCTCTGCATAATTTGCCTATAACCTATAGGAAAATTGGGAAGTGGTCGATTACAAACGAAAAGAATGATCAGAACAACAAGGATTGGACTAATTGTATGACCCCTTTTTTTTTATTATTACATTTGGCCAATTAATTACATTCTGGGTTCAAATGCTATGTTTAAATTATATGATCAATCAAGCATGCAAGCACACAATTGAAAGTTCAAAAGGAGTAAACATTCATCAAACAAAAATAATTTATCTCTCGTATGCTTCTTCTCTTTTGTCTCTATTCTATTCTTCTTTTTTCTTTTTCTCTCTTTTTTCAATTATCTCCCCATTGCTTTCATGGCGTTTATATAGGGATCCTTCTCTACCCCTTAAATGTGAAATGGGTAGGTGAAAGAATTTAATGCGAAGGTGAGATGTCGCTTCTCAAACAAGTTACAAATGAAAAAGAACATGAAAGGGTTCGATCCTTGCCCCAACCTCACATGAAGAATGCTTCCCTCTAGGCCTAAATGAGTTCTCATGTTTCATTATGGGCCTTTAAGCCCACAATATACGACTTGTACAAGTTCCTCCTCCAAAATATATATATATATATATATAAATAAATAGTAAAATTTAGTTACACTTCCTTAGTTATATTAAGTTCTTCAATTGAATTCAAACACATGATTGTATTAACTAATGAAATACAAACAATGTTATTTTTTTCAAAAATATTCAAATTCAATGTAATTATATATTTTACAGAAAAAAAACCCTCATATGTAGTTGAGATAACTTTATGGATATAAATGAAGACAAAAACTTTTCGAGGACCCAAAAAGAAAGAGAGTACAAATAAGGGAATGGTTTTGTTCTAGTGCACTAGAGCCGTTGCGATGTGGACATGTAATCAAAATTGGACACATGTCACACTTGTAACGACTCAAGTGCACTAAAACACAGGAGGCAAACCGGATCGACAAATAATTGGTGACGTCGGCTGCGGATATTTTACTTAGCAAAAGGCAAAACGATGTAGGGGAGATTTTCTTATTTTTCATTTTTAATTGTGTGAAGTTCGTCGACAAATCTTTCAGTCAACCATGACGATTTGATGATTTGACACCGGAAAAAGATGAATATTCCACTTTTAGAAAGCCTTTTAACCTATAGCACTAATTGTCGAGTGACCACATGATGACGAATGCACTGACGTTCAGGTTCAATATTTGAAAAGAGTTTAAATGGTATAAGAAATTTCATCTTCAAACTCCAGCATGAATAAGCCGGTAAAGAAGGAAAAAAAACGAAACAATGAAAGGTACACAAATATATGTATATATTTGTTGATTTGTTCTTCTGTCAAATATTCAAAGACTGGGAATATTTCATAAATCTAACATATCTATTGACCACTTGATCCTAAACTTCTATCTCAAAACAATAATAATTATATAATTAAATTACAAATAATATATTTTTTTTAAAAGGATAAAAGTCCGTTTGGTAACCCATTTTCTTATCATGTTTTTTTGTTAAAAACACGTTTTGAAAATAAAATTTTGAGTTTTATTCCAAAAAATTTTGCAAACCATGTTTTTTTTCTTCTTATCA
Source organism: Fagus crenata (assembly GCA_014362285.1). Classification (NCBI taxonomy): domain Eukaryota; kingdom Viridiplantae; phylum Streptophyta; class Magnoliopsida; order Fagales; family Fagaceae; genus Fagus; species Fagus crenata. The sequence continues at coordinate 9,408 of BKZX01026455.1, forward strand.
AACACAAAATTTAGGTTTTATATTTCAAAATATGTTTTTTGCTTTCCCAATGAAATTCCAAACAGACACTAAATATTGTAAGATTATAAGGATATAGAGGTAAATAATTTGACACCTTCTTTTATAAAAAATAATTTGACACTTAATTGTTGGTTACTGTCAATGTTTACTTGTACAGATTATTATGAGATACATGTAGTATGTTATATTACACGCAACAATTTATTAGTACATGTACCACGATAGGGACAATGTTTTACCTTGAATTGATGGTCCAATGGGGACTCGAAAATATCTTCTATACTAAAAGTGACATGATTTATAATTTTTTTTTTTTTTTTTAAAGAAAATGAAGGTATGATATAGAAATTAGAATTTACACCTTAAAAAAATTCACATATTTTATCATATTTCGTGAATGGGACAAAATTTTAAGTTTCATGTGCAAGACCTACATGCGTAATCCACCTTTATGTGAGAAAATAGTATAACACACTACACACTAAATAGTTTTACCTAAAAAACAAGAAATTATTTCTTCTTCCTTACTCTATTTAGATTATACAAGACTATACACAATCCTTCCAAAAAATATGAATAAATTATTATGAATTTTATTGATAACAGATGACGTGAACCCCTTTTTTTAATAAACATGACGTTAACTCAATGTTAAAAGTTGACTAAAATGGATCCAAATGAGTATTGAAATCCGTGCAAAAGATTTGGTCAATTGAAATGAAAAATTAAAAACACTAATTTTTCATATCAGTAGTGCAGATCCATGGAATGCAATACGTTGCACCAGATCTGGACTCGATAAAAAGATTAGATACTTCACGAAATATTGAAAAAACTATAAACCTAAGGTCAGCAATTCTTTTCACATGACAAGTTCTCAATGTAGACAATACAACAAAAAACTACCTATCAACTATTACAAGTTACAACATCTCAATAGTAATAGAATTGAAATCTATTGCACACTGTAATATTTTAAACAGTCATAAGCGATCAATATAAAAAGTTGTAAAAACAATTTTTAATCTTGATAATGCACTATGATGGTACATGGCGCATTATATATATATTAATTTTGATAATACACCATGAAGGGCCGGCCCCGGGGTAAGCCCGGCAAGACCTCGGGCTAGGGCAACCCCCCCATAGGGGGCAACCACAAGAAAAAAGAAAAAAAAAAAAAAATTTAGTATACCAAAAAAAGAAAAATGAAGAAGAAGAAGAGAGGCTTCAAGGGCAAATGGGCAATCAGTGCGGAAGTGCACTGCTCTTCTTCTACTGCTGGCCTGCTACTGCCTTTCTTCTTCTTCTTCTTCTTCTTCTTTTTCTCTCTTCTTTATCTTTCAAGTTCTTTCTCTCTCATTTTTAAATTTCGAGGTGCTTTTAGTTTAAATAAAAGACAAATATTTTTTTCTGCTCTCTCTGTCTTTATCTACGGTACGCAGAGAGGGTAAGAAATACAACTTTTGCACTGAGATTAAATTGGGCCGTAAATTGGGTGAAAAAAGAGCTAATGGACTTCCATGTGGTCTTTAGGTCCAATAGAGAAAGTTGGTGAATATCCTGAAAGCTATGGAATGGAAGTGTGGCAGAGTCCAAAATATATAAGCCCTTCCTAGACTGATAAAAAAGGGGGACAAGCTGCTTCATTTTACTGTGAAGTGTTTTTTTTTTTTTTTTTTTTGCACTCTAAAATGACTACACCAAGATAACAACCTCTATAGTTATTGGCTTCTTCTAAAATACTTGTTACTGATTATCATAAAATAAAAAATAAATAACAATTTTATGCTATTTAGGATAGCCTTAAACCTAGAGTCCTAGACTAACAAAATTGCTTCATCCACGTCAAGATTATCCATATAGAGCTAAGGAAACACGAGCAATATTTTGAATACAAAGAGGTTACAACATCAACATAAATAGTTTTATAATTATTTATACCACTTCTAATAATAGAATTACAGTCAAATAGTATGAGCACAGAAAAGCTTTTTTTTTTTTTTTTGGAGTGTTTGGGAGTTAATTTTACAATTCCACTAACATGCAATTTTTTTTTAAAAAAATGTTAATATTTTTACTATGATAGAATTTGTTGTGCTATGCATGGGACGATTTTTTTTTTTCTTCAAATTTTATATTGCCAAAAGAGTTGGACGTTGGCAAAATAGAAATTAGGAAGTTGATTTTTACAATTGATGGAGCAATATTGCACTAAACTAGTGGATTGTTTATCAAATTTTGTTAAGTTACAAGAGAGATTAAGTAGATTGGTTATGATTTTCAGGTTAAAAGCACAATATAACCTTGAAATTGGTAATATATATAATGTTTTTTTTTGTTTTTTTTAATATTAAATAATAAGGGGGCAACTAAAATCGAAACGGGCTTGGGCAACCCAATCCTCGGGGCCGGCCCTGACCATGATGATGCACAATGCACGATATACAAAAAAGTTGTAAAAACAATTTTTTTAATAAACATGACGTTAACTCAATGTTAAAAGCAATAATATTAAATTGATTTGGTAGACAAGGGAATTTTGGATTACACCTCAATAATCAATTATGAACCATGTGATTCGATTAAAATGACGTCAACACGGCTTTAGTCACATACGTCAGCGAAGCTACTAGCAAATTACGTATAGTGTACGAACCAAATTGTCCACTAGATCACCACCCACCAAATAAAAACGCTAAACAGATTGTCAATGGCCCTGATCTCAGCACTGTACCATCAAAGGTGGCGTCATCACCGTCCAATCAGTAGAAAATAACAAAAAACTAAAAAAGTCAATCAATGGCCCTGATCTCAGCACTGTACCATCAAAGGTGGCGTCATCACCGTCCAATCAGTAGAAAAAAACAAAATAGTAAAAAAGTCACCCATAGATATTTAATTACTTGGGCCATGTGTCCACGCTATCATAAACAACAAGTTGTCCCACTCTGTCACATAGTCTGACAGAGTCAACCATTATCAATGGGCTGAAACAGTACGTTTTCTGGGTTTACAACGTGGATCACTGTGGAATTGGAGTGAAATCCGAATTTTTGTTTGTTGTTAAGATTGTGTTTACAATAATTAAGAAGATAATTATCTTTTTTTACATGCAAGATCAGTAATAGGATAACACCCATCCAAATTTGGTCCAATCAAATGGAATCGTCTATTGGATGTTCTCAATCACATAAATCTGATAAGCTTAAAGAATAAATTTTTAGCCCCATTATGTGGAATCCACTCACTCATTTTCTACTTTCCATAAATTTTGCTTAGGTAAAGTCTTTCCAAGGTTGTCTATTAGCACACGGAAAACGTTTTTTTTATTTTAAAAAACAAGTAATGTTTTAGAAAATTGAATCTATTTTTTGTGTTTGATAGTGATCTTGAAAATGGGTAAAGAAAAAAAAAAATCCGCTTTCCTTCATAACATAAAAATTTATTTGTTTGAAAATATTTTGGTTTTGCAGTTTGACAACTTCAATTTTAAGAACGGGAAAACATTTTCTACCACCCGGCAAAAAAAAAAAAAAAAAAAACCCCATTGTTTTACGTTGTCCATGCTACAAGTTTTTCGTTGACGAAAAACAAAAAGCGTTTTCAACCAAACAAAAGAAAGAATAATGATATTTTCATACTATTGGTGTGGAAATAACACAACTCAAACAAAATGCTATATAAGTGTTTGTCTGGGCTTATTTTCAATTGGTTTATTTTGTTTAAAAAATAAATGGTGTAAAAGTACAATTGTATCTAAAGAAAAGTGAGATTTTAAAAAAATTGTACATAAGATGACGGTGAAAATAAATTGATTTTTTTAAAGTTAAAACAAACATGCTTAAAGTTTATTAGAATAAATATTATCATTTTTCAAATTGAAATATTAGTACTAAGGAAATTAGATTAACATTTCAAATATATGTGAATGCTATTTTTTTTTTTTATGTAAACCATTGCCAATCATAGACATGCTTTTATCGTTCGTAAATAAGAGCTTTTTGATTCATTTAAAAATAAATAAAACCTCCTCATTCCAAAAAAAAAAAAAAAAACAGCTTTTTAAAGCAATTCAAAATCGTCTTTGTAGCAATTCCAAGAGTTTGACCTAGTAATTCCTAAAGTCTTATGAAATTCATGAGATATTGGATTTTGAACTTCTAAGTAACCATTACCCTGAAACCATTCTCAAAAGATTCCTCTTTATAATTAGGCTAAAATGCATAATCACCTCCTGGAGTTTGGCTCAGTTGCAAACAGACCCCTTAGGGTTTTGATTTTGCAATATAACCACCTGAGGTTTTTAAATTGGTGAAATTGACCCCTCTAAGTATATTTTTTGTCAATTTTGCTAACAAAATTTGTCATATACATTACACTTGGGGTTTATAATAATGAATTTTTTATTATAAAGTGGTCACATACAATGCATATGACAAATTTTGTTAGCAAAATTGACAAAAAACTATACTTAGAGGGATCAATTTCACCAATTTAAAAATCTCAGGTGGTTATATTGCAAAATCAAAACCCTAGGGGGTCTGTTTGCAACTGAGCCAAACCCCAATGGGTGATTAAGCAATTTGGCCTTATAATTACTTGGTGTGTAAAAGCCTTGTAGCACTCCAACTATTATTAAAAAGGGATGTCATGTGGCACTACTTCTTAAGTAACTTTATCATGAAACTCTTAAAATTTGGTTCATTTAGGATGGTGTTATTTCCACATTATGTTTCTTTCTCCATTTTTTTTGTTATTTTCAATGGCGCGGAAATGTCAAAATATGGTGTGAAAATATCATTTCCCTTCATTTATTGTTAAATTAGTAAATTGGATTTTGTCATGTCTTTAATAGTGTAAAATAAATACAAAAATAGTGTTAATCAATATTTGTAAGGATTAAGAAATTCATGGTAGAATTATCCTAAATACCTTTTGAGAATCCTAATGACTGACATTAGTCATTACTTGTTTATTTTTTTGATAACCTTGAGTGTTCGGACCAACATTCCGTAGATATGCGCACCTCGACTAATCCTACAAGGACACGTAACATCCTACTAGTCACGTATACCACAATAAACATAAGATTTTGTCTTAGATAGGTAGTCTTCAAGGGACTCGAACTAGACCATAGCTAGCTTCTAATTTATACGCCCTTCTGTTGTTACTTCCGTTCATATTCATATCAAAGATTTTAATTACGAATTTTCTGTTTAAACTTCTAATGACTGACATAGTCATGTGTTTTTTTTTTATTATTATTTAATGGTAGATATGAGGGCAATATGTCTTAAATGGCATGTGTGTGTCATTTAGCATAGCAAAAAGACGGACAGCTGCACAAACAAATGTTAAACTATGGACATTTCAGAACCGTTATATATATATATATATATATACATATTTGTGTGGGAGGGGCGGTTTGTTGGTATATACATATTTGTGTGTGGGGGCGGTTTGTTAGAATATATGCTAGGGTCAGATTTTTCAGAAAACCAGCTTTATGGATCGCACCTATGCACATGGGGATGGTATTGAGTGGACTTGACTCGATGTTGTCGTCAACGAGATTATCACACTTTATCTTGAACAAATGGTTCGAAATCTATCCACGACGAAAAAAATAAGAAATCCCTAGCATATAGTTTTGATGGCATTTAATCAATTTTTATTGGTTTTTTAGGGGGCATATTTTTTCTTATATGATAGAAAGTATAAATATTTGTCAAGAGATGTAAATGAACTTTTATGAAGAACATAAATTCTAATGTCCCTTTTTTTACGAAGAAAAAACTTGGATTCGAATTTTCGTCTTTCACTTTTTGTCAGAATGCATGAATACTATTCCCACTCCTTGTGATTTTTCTCTCCGTACCCTTGTGGTACCGTCTCTCCTTTTGCCTCCCTGAAAGTTTTTTGTTTCCATAACCCTTACCCTTCCCAGCCGCCATCTATCACAGCATCACATCCCCCACTTCTCCTATTCCTTTTCTAGGTTTATAACCTATACCCCACCTCACTCTTTTACCATCCCCCACAGACTCTCAACATAGATAAATACCCATTCCAGCATCATGGCCGACAATCTCACACCATCCCAATCTATAGATGAACTCATCGCTAGAACGGAGTCCTGTAGCTGCGCAGATAATAGAATCTCTCTCAACCCGGCCAAGAACTCCTCTGATTCTAGCGAGATTACTCTGGTCGGGAAACTTATATCCCCCAGAAATTTTTTCCCCACAGTTGTTAAGGAAATAGTGGAGAAAGCATGGAAACCATCCCACCCCATTCAGGTTTCGAGATTAGATAGGAATACCTTCATGTTTACTTTTGGGCACGAGGTTGATCGACAGCTTGCCTTTAATCGGCGACCTTGGACCATCAAAGGTGCCCACTTAGTGCTGAAGACGTGGCCACCGGAACTAACCTGGCAAGAGGTAACATTCACATCATCCACTTTTTGGGTTCAAATACATGGTCTGCCTAGGCTGTGGCTTCATTCTGATAACCTCCTCAACATAGGACAGCTTGTTGGAAGGGTCTTGGAGGTGGATTTAGTGGCTGAACCTATACCTCAATGGCGTAAATTTGTCCGAATTAGAATTGAGATAGAAATTTTTAATCCCTTAAAACCGGGTATTTTCTTACCTAGACCGAGTCTCCAGGACGTTTGGATTGGGCTTAAGTATGAGAAGCTGTCTGAGTTTTGCTTTAAGTGTGGAGTTATTGGGCATACTGAAAAAGATTGTTCTCTTGAGAGATACCTCCTCTCCAATCCGTTTGGTGTTAAATTCCCAGCCTTTGGGGAATGGTGAGACCGGAGAACAACAAGGAACCACCAGATATTTATTCAAAAAATGATCAACCTGTGACCCCCCAACCGGAATCTCTTAGTTTCGGTTGCTCGCCGATTATCACACTGGATTCACCGTCTTGGTTAGTGGTCCCCCCTATTGTCTGCGAGCCTAGTCCCTCAGTGGAGAGTGAAGGTACGTTACTGTTGGGGCCTGACCAAACCAGTGCCTGTCCTCAATCGCACGGCGAGGTGTTGTCGTTTGCTAAATTGCTGGCGCAGTCTCTCAATGGGCTCGAGAGCACTCAGAAGTCGTGCATAGCAAATGAAGACAATAGAGCGTGTTAGGCATAATCCCTGCTCCCTGCATTGTTGGAGTTACCAGGTACGTCTACTCATCATTTTGGGCTTTCTAATGTGGATCATTCCCCTAAAGGCCCCAATCCAAATCTTAAACCTGAAGACCCAGATACCATCCTACCCAAACCCGATAAGCCCATAAGCCCAACCCACACTTCTCTCAATACCTCATATACCTCCACACCTGGCCCACAAATGCCTAATAGCCCACCCCACATACCTGAAATCACTTCTCCAGAACCATTCGAAACAAGTCACAAGACCCAAATCAATCCACCATCCCCTCATAAGAGAAAATACCACCTAATTGAGGAGGAAATCCCCAAATCTAAGAAAACCAAATACACCAATCTTGATACAGAGAACACCTACCTTGATCCTGAGGAGACAATACTTATTCCGCAGCCTCAATGTGCAAGGTATCTGAGGAAAGAGCGAAAAAAGAAGAAAAACTTGGTGGAGACAACTAAACCTGTTCCCCGCATTTTGAAAAGCCATGGGCACTCTTCAGCGGCTGTGTCCGCAGAAATCTCTCTACCCATTTCAAAGGAGGGCTTGGCCAAGCCCCCTCAGATACCATGAGGATCCTTGGATGGAATTGTCGAGGCATTTGTAATGCCTCGACAGCTCGGGCCCTCCGAGCCACAATAAGGGTCCAGAACCCAGATGTTATTTTCTTATGCGAAACAAAAGCTTCAGAAGACAAGATGAAGGATTTGGCGATCTCCATTGGCTTTCCTGAGCATGTAATTGTTGGTGCTACAGGGAAAGCAGGTGGATTGTGTCTGTTTTGGTCTAATGCTATTGATGTTCAAGTGTTAGAGTTTGACTCCAGAACTATTGCTATCACGGTTCGGGATGAGTTTTGTTTGTGGTCTCTGATTGGTTTTTATGGGCCACCGTACCAAGCAAAACGCCATAAGGCTTGGTGCAATCTGAGTGCACTGCTTAGATCTCTCAATGGGCCTTGGATGTGTTTTGGTGACTTCAATTGTGTTGTGAGTGAGTCAGAGAAGCAAGGTGGTGTTCGTGGCAGCCCTTCTACCCCTACCTTTCTGAAAGACTTATTGTTTGACTTAGAAGCAGTCGATTTGGGATACTCTGGGAATCAGTTCACGTGGTGGAACAAGCGTTGGGGTAAAGGAGCCATTAGGGAGCAGTTAGACAAAGCCATCTCTAACCCAAGTTGGAGGTTGGCTTTCCCGAAAGCTATTGTTCTACATCTCGGTGCTATTAATTCGGATCATGCCCCTCTGTTAATTGACACTAATCCAGATGAGGACTTTTGTCCTCGTCCTTGTCGTTTCGAAGCCATTTGGACCAAGGACCCCCGTTGCGGAAGTATCATCAGTAAAGCATGGAGTTCTAAAGTCCAAGGTACTCATTCTTACATTTTATGTCGTAAGCAAGCCTTAACCACCGTAGCACTTAAGAAGTGGAATAAGAATGTTTTTGGTCATTGCTCAACGAAAATTAAGGAGTTAACAGATAGTATTGAGGAGATTCAGTTGCATGAGAGGACTGAAACACTGGCCAGGCAAGAAGCATATCTCCAGGGAGAGCTAAATGAATGGCTAAGGAGGAATGAATCTCTTTGGAGGCAAAAATCTAGAGAAATGTGGCTCAAAGAGGGCGATAAAAACTCTAAGTTCTTCCATCTTTCCACAGTTATTCGCCGCAAGCGTAACTCAATTGATGCCATTAAAGATGGTGCTGGGGTTTGGATCACAAGCAAGAGGGGTATTAGAGAGCATGTGGTGGATAAATTCACTCAATTATTCACTGAGGAAACCATAAATTTCCCATTGGATTTGGAGAACCTAATCAGCCCGACAATATCTCCGGCTGACAATTTGGGTTTATGCAGGATTCCCTCCGCTCAGGAAATCAAAGAGACAATATTTGATATGCAGAACCAGAAGTCTCCTGGGCCTGATGGACTCCCAACACTTTTTTACAAGAAATATTGGGAAACAGTGGGAAACACAGTCACAGAAGCTGTCCAGAGCTTCTTCACCTCAGGTAGACTACTGCATGAGGTAAACAACACCCTGATTGTTTTAATCCCAAAAACTAAGAGTCCTTCCTCTGTGAACAACTATAGACCTATTAGCTTATGTAATACAGTATATAAAACAATCTCTAAGCTGCTTGTGTCTAGGATAAGGCTTGTACTTGATAAACTCATATCACCTTCCCAGTATGCATTTGTCCCTGGCAGGTGGATAGCTGAAAACCAACTTATTGTGCATGAGCTTCTTCATAGCTTCAAAAGAAGAAAGGTTAAGGGAGGTTTCATAGCCCTCAAAATAGACCTTCAAAAGGTATATGACCGAGTTAACTGGAATTTCCTGCAGACGGTCCTCACCAAGTTTGGATTCCATGGTACCTTTATCAAGTGGGTGATGGAATGTGTCAGTACTGTCTCCTTCTCAGTACTTATTAATGGTGGCAAATCCAAACCTTTTAATCCATCGAGAGGTTTGAGGCAAGGGGATCCGTTGTCCCCTTACCTATTTATCCTCTGCCAAGAAGTTCTTGCAAGGTCCATTGATAGGGAGCATGTGAACGGGAACATCAGTGGAGTTAAAATGAATGTGGGTGGACCAGCATTTACCAACGTGATGTTTGCAGATGACCTCATGCTCTTCTCAAAGGCTTCTTGTAAGGATGTCTTAACTATAAATTCATGCCTTGAGAAATATTGCGCCTGGTCTGGTCAGTTAATTAACAGAAGTAAATCTGGTATTATTTACTCAAAAAATGTGCATCTCAATCAAAAGAGAAGAATCAAGGAGGTGCTGCAAATGAAGAAAGTGCCGGAAAATGCGATTTATCTGGGGGCTCCTTTGTTCACCTCTAGGAGCAGATCTAAAGACTTCAAGTATCTTCAGGAGAAACTTGAAGCTCGCCTCAATGGGTGGAGGAGCAAAAGCCTCTCTTGGGCTGGGAGGTGCACACTCATCAAGTCAGTTACACAAGCAATCCCCACCTACACTTTCTCTACCTTTGATGTGCCTAAAGGTGTTTGTGATAAGCTTGATTCTATAACCAGAAGATTTTGGTGGAATCCCAAAAAAAACTCAGGCAGGTTTCTTGCTTGGAAGTCTTAGGATCACCTTTGCAGCTCCAAAAATAGTGGCGGGTTGGGATTTAGAAAGGCTAAAGATTTCAATGAGGCTTTAATTGCAAAGATAGCTTGGATGATCGTCTCAAATAGGAATACTCCTTGCATGGTGGCTTTAAGAAGTAAGTATAAAGTGAATGAAAACTGGCTGAGGGAGGAACCTAGGAAGTTTGCATCTAATTCTTGGAAAGCAGTGGAAAGCATGAAAAAATTGATTACTAAAGGAGCCTGCATTTTGATTGGCGATGGAAACTCCATTGATGTGTGGAAGGTACCTTGGGTCCCTTGGATCCATGGCTTTATCCCTAAGCCTAGAACTCCTTCCATGGCTTATCTACCTATTTCAGTTGCTGAACTGATTGATCCAACCACCAATAGCTGGATTGATGCAAAGCTCTCTGAACTCTTTGATGAGGAATCCAGCACTGCCATCAAACGGATTGTGTTACCTTCTGCCCCTCGACCAAATAAACTT
>BKZX01026456.1:1648-15049 GCA_014362285.1 Fagus crenata
CAACCTCAAGTCCTTGAATTATTTGGATCTTTCCTCAACAAATTTTTCTGGGGAATTGCCCAGTTCAATCGGCAACCTCAAGTCCTTGTATCATTTGGATCTTTCCTCAACAAATTTTTCTGGGGAATTGCCCAGTTCAATCGGCAAGCTTGAGTCCTTGGAATATTTGAAAGTTAGTTACTCTCAATTTTCAGGGGCAATTCCCGCTTCTCTGGGGAACCTATCAAAGCTCACTTTTCTGAGACTTAGAGGTAACCTTTTCAGTGGGGAACTACCATCTTCCTTAGGAAATCTTACACAACTAGAAGAATTAGATATCTCTGAAAATCCATTGAAAGGACCCATCCCATCTGAAATAAGTAGACTTCACCATTTGTTTAGCATTGACCTGTCAGATAACTCACTCACTGGGGCCATCCCGTCAGTTTTGTTTACAATGCTTTCATTGGTAGAATTATATTTATTTCAAAATCAACTTACCGGCCCTCTTAGATTCCAAAATATCTCATCGTCCTCATTAGTGACCTTGAGTTTAAGCGGAAACAAGTTGATTGGACCAATTCCAAAGCCAATTGCCAATTTCACTAAGCTACGAGAACTAAATCTTTCTTCTTGCAATTTGCATGAATTTCCAAATTTCCTCAAAACCCAAAATGAATTGCAAAGTTTAGACCTTTCCAACAACAGCATTGAAGGTCAAATACCCAAATGGTTCCTGAATGTTGGAAAAGAGACATTGCAATACTTGAATATTTCTTTTAACCTTTTAAGCAGTTTTGAGCAACCACCTATAGTTCTTCCTTGGAAAAATATGTACCTTTTAGACTTGAGTTCCAACCTGTTGCAAGAGTCATTTCCAATTCCCCCATTGTCCACACAATATTTTTTCGCCTCAAAAAATAAGCTGTTCGGAAGTATCCCTCCAATGATTTGTAAGGTGAAGTTTTTGCAAGTCCTTGATGTGTCTAATAATCAGTTGAATGGTCAGATTCCTCAGTGTTTATTTAACTTTAGTAGCTCACTCTTAGTTATAGCTATGAGAAGCAACCACATTCAAGGAAACTTGCCTGAAACATTCATAAATGAATGTAGTTTGAGGACACTGGACTTGAATCGCAACCAAATACAGGGAAAGATTCCACGATCATTAGTTCAATGTAAAATGTTAGAGGTTTTGAATCTTGGAAATAACAAATTGAACGATACATTCCCTTTCTGGTTGGAGTCTTTGCCAGAGTTACAGATTCTTGTCTTGCGAGCAAATGGATTCCATGGTCCTATATGGGATCCTGCTACCAAGATTGGCTTTTCCAAGTTGCATGTCATTGACCTCTCTCACAATAATTTCAGTGGTGAGCTACGATCAGAATACTTCATGTCTTGGAATGCAATGCTAATGGCCCCCGTCAAAGGTAAGTCACAACCAGAATATATGGGGAGTGGCTCCAATTATTATAAAGACACAATGACAATAGTGAATAAGGGGATAGAAATGGAATTGGTAAAAATCTTGACCATCTTCACAGCTATTGATCTCTCAAACAATAGGTTTCATGGAGAAATTCCAAATAGTGTGGGGAATCTAAAGGTACTAATTGTACTCAATTTATCTAGCAATAGCTTCGCGAGCCATATTCCATCATCATTTGGGAACCTAACTGCTCTTGAATCGTTGGATTTGTCTCAAAACTTGCTCTCGGGTGAAATCCCTCAACAACTAACAAGTCTCACATTTCTTGAATATTTAAACCTCTCTCAAAACCACCTTATTGGTCCCATTCCACAAGGTGGACAATTTTCGACATTTCAAAATTCCTCTTTTGAGGGAAACTTGGGATTGTGTGGTACTCCATTGTCAAATAAATGTGAAAATAATGAGACACCAACTTCTATCCTGAGCCGTGACTCATCATTTGGAGAAGGATTTAATTGGAAAGTGGTAGTGATAGGATATGCTTGCGGATTGGTAATTGGATTTCTTATTGGACAAGTTGTCATCTCAAGAAGGCCAGACTGGTTTATGAGAACTTTTCGAGTGAAGCTACATAGGTGAAGATGAATATGAATAAACTGGTACATGCATTTATTCTGAATTTATAGTTATTTTTAAGATATGCCTAGTTTTCGTTTAATGAAATAATTAAATAAATACAGTAATTATAATAATTATATCTACATGTACAATACTATTATCTATATTGCTTAATACAATTGATTAATTAAATTGCTATAAACTGTCAAAGAAGCTTTTGAAGTTATTAAATTCATAACCGTTATAAACATAAACAAATTTTCATTTTCCCTCAAAATCCCCCAATTCATTACCTTCTCCTATTTCCAGCAGCAAAATCTGATGGCATTCCCGTAAATCAGAAGAGAATCAATGGCAGATACACAGGCGGATTCGAACATGTTCAGCGTAAGAATCGTCTCCATCAACTACTACATGGTTGAGCCGATCTCAGGCCTCGATTTCTGCTATAGCAGCTTCCAAGGTACTCTCTCTACTAACACTCCAAACGGTGTCGTATCAATCTCATTTGGAATTGAAAAACTAAAATGAAACTAGTTTGACAATTTCGGCTGCTTAGATATTGATTGGGATTTCGTTTTCCTTGGTTTTCTCGGCAACCACACGAGGTTTAGGTTTTTAATTACGCGTGTCTGCATGTGCTTTGGTTTTAGTTAACTTTGACGAGTTTGTTTTGGCTTCTCGAAGTGAAAAGATTGATTCAACTAAGAGAAATAGTTGCATTCAATGTAGGTTTTGGCCTTGTTTAGGTTCTTAGCCATTTAAGATTTGAAATTTTCTAGTTTATATATACACACAAAAAATGAATTATATAGTGTGTTAAAAATACTTAAAATGTGTTAAAAATAGTTAAAATGCTTATTTGAAAAAAAATTATATGTTGGGATTTTAAAACATTAATCAAATAAAAAGTTACTGAGTGATGTAACAATGGAAAAGAGTTACACTATGTTTGTGTGTGTAAGATTTGGTGGTTTCATTTTTGGATTTACCGAAAAATTTCTTGTTAAATAGTTAAAAACAAATAGAATTTAATATATATATATATATATACACACAATGGAAAAGAGTTACACTATGTTTGTGTGTGTAAGATTTGATGGTTTCATTTTTTGATTTACCAAAAACTTTCTTGTTAAATAGTTAAAAACAAATAGAATTTAAAATATATATATATATATATAATCACTTTAAAATCCTTAAAGTAATTTTTTTTTTATTTTTTATTTTTTTAAAGTAGAGGTGGTGGGACTCGAGAGATGAGATAATTTAAAAATTAAAGTATCCATAAATTTTTTGAACAGTACAATAATTATAGTAACTAGACAAAATAGAATTTTAGTTATATAAAAAAGAAGGCCTCTAAGCACATAGATGTAAAACCTCTTGCACACTTCTTAGTAGTTAAAAAATGTTCTAGTTAATATGTAGTTGATTATTTTCTAGTAAACCAAACAGAGGGCTAGGAAAATGCTACTCATGAAAATGAATTATGAGAAATTTAAACCTTTAATGATGTTTTTTTTTTTTTTTTTTTTTAAAGTTTATTATCAATAAGAGTTACACACCCACTCAATGGATTTTGAACCCATGACCTCACCTTTCACCCTATTCTAATGGTTGGAGGAATTACCAGTTGAGTTATAACTCATTGGCAAATAGACAAACATAGAAAAAATAATGATGTAGAAAGTGGAACATATATAGATAAATGTTTGGGAAAAATACACGAAGCCCCTTATGGTTTCTTTGTAAAACACGAAACCTGCAGAAAGTTTTAAATGTAACACTTAACCCCCTTGTGGTATTGTTTTATGTGTAATTTGTTAATTGTGTAATACTTTGTGGTATGGTTCTTTGTGAAAATGCAACTCTAAATATGGACACGTGTCATCATATGAGCAACTCATTATTTATTTTCACGGATGTTTAACGGTTTACATATAAAACAATACTACAGGTGGTTAAGTGTTACATTCAAAACTTCAAGGGAATTCCGTGTTTTAAAAATAAACTATAGGGTGCTTTTGTAAGACTTGTTTGTTTGTGTAGGATTGTACATCATTTGTTTATTTTCTCCTCTAATTGGACTATTTCTTGAAGTTGGGAAAGTGAATGGGGTTCCTGTTATAAGAATATATGGATCTACACTGACTGGTCAGAAGACTTGCTTGCATATCCATAAAGTAAGATTATTCATGTTATATATATCTGGGTTCTCATAGAATGTTATCAAAAAACTTAGATTAGTCTATGTTGTCCTTAAGCAATATTCAAAATAGGCATATCAAAGTTTATTTAGTTAAAAAGATCTTCCTAAATAATTTTGCACTTGTAAGTTGGTTATGTGGAGAAAAACAAATACTAAGGAAATGAATTTTATTCTTCTCCGTTTGTTTTATTTAGACAGTAATGGGAAAATTAGGACATACTTTTTCTAGTTTAATCTCAACTTTCTATCCAAGTCCCACCTACTTTGAAGATGATCCTTTTACAAGTTTTGTTTGATTGGATGGCAGTATTACCCTGTCATCCCTATTATACTTAGTTATTTTATTGACTGCTGTTACTTTCTTGATGTTGTAGCCATCTAAGTACGCACCTTGTGTACTAGAAGGTATTCTATTTTATTGAATAAATTTCTTTACTTGTAAAAAAAATTCAAATTCCTCTTTTAATTTTGCTTCTCTTTTCAATTACACACTGGAAAGAATATAAATTTAAAGACTATCTTCTTTTCCATTTTCTGGTGGTGAATCAATCATAGTGATAAGCAAACTTTACTTTTATCGCACATGTATAATTTGTAACTGAAACAAATATCTTTGAATTAACAAAGTTTGAATGTTATGTAAAGCAATGATTTAAGTGTAGAAAATATTAGTACTCTATCCATATGAAAAGTTTTTGCCAAATTTACTCTTTTCTTTCTCTTTATTAGTATATTATGTTTCTGAACTAAGTTATCCATCCTTTTTCTGTAGATTTTACCCTATTTATATGTGTCATGTGCAGATTTATCGCTTCAACCACACAAGGAAGGTAGATAACATTTTTGGAATTAAAAATTTGGCAAAAAAATGGATTTATCTCGCCAATCCTAGTTAGTTAAGATAAAGTTTTGTTTTTGAGTTGATATTGTAGATTCGCATTTTATTTATTTATATATATATATACATATACACTTGATATAGTAATCAAAAAAATATATATACTTGATATAATGTTTTGTTCCATCCTGATGCAAAATTTAGTTTACCTATGTCCTAATGTTAAGGTGTGCTGTGGCTTTTTTGTCTGGTTTTCTTCTCTATCTATGCTTTATATATTTTTTCTATTTTAAATTGCAGATCTAATCCGTTTACTTGTTCATTTGCATAGGTGATGCACACACACAAGCTGTATTTTTGGCTATTGAGAAAGCTCTAAAGGTATGTTTGGTTGAAACAGGTTTTGTTCTGATCTTTGTGTTGGATGCTATTTGGTTTTTCTGGAATCTGTCCTTTGCACTGCTGATCCTGCAAATATCACTTAAATGGACTTTACTCTAAACTCTTACAGTTTAAAGGTAATGCTGGTTCAAAGCGACAACATGTACATGGTTACGACCTTGTCTGAGCAAGGAAATTTTATGGTTACCATTCATCTGAAGAGCTTTTTGTGAAAATATATCTGTATCCAAATATTATGCCATGTATCTTATAGTTCTCTTGTATACTAACAATACTCTAGGAGCATGTTTATTGAACACCTTGACAAAGATCTAGATATTATCCACATGATATCTCCCATGCTGCCAATCTTCTTTTGGTTCTCTTCCTGAACCTTTGTCTGATGCTCAGTTGTTGTTTGGAATCTTTTTGCGGTTCTTCTTCTTCTTATTATTATCATTCATAAATTGCTTTATTTATGTTTGTTCCAATAATAGAGCTTTTTTCCTTTGCTGCTTATTTGGTTTTTTCCTAATCTATTATGGAATTTAATGTACTTTACAGAGTTTTTTATTTAAAAGGTATAGGTGTACACTTAAGGTCTATGTTGTAGATGATTTTTGTTAATAAGCATATAGGATGTGATCCTTCATGGTTCCTACACATGATATGGAGTACTTTCAAAAAGAATTTGATCCTTGTTATCCCTCTCTGTCTCCCTTTTCTTTTTTGAATTTTGAGAGTGATGTATATATTACTGCCCTCCTTTCAAAAGTTGCAACAAATTGGTTGGTATTTTCTATGGCTTTTGCAAGTTAGATTAAGAAAATATTAGTTTGTAGAAGTTTTTGTCACCCAAGCATCTACGTTTCTTAGCTAGGTGCTAAAACATTTCTCTGGATAATATATCTGTTCAGTGTTTGTCACTCAAATGCATCACTGATTTTACTGTTGAGACATTGTCACCTAAGTTTGGTTGATCTTTCTTTCTGGCCTTAAATTTCATTAAGAATTAGGTGATTTTTATGTAGATTCATCTATTTATTTTCATTTTGCAGATATGTGAGAATGCCTACTTTTTAAAATAGTAATACTTGCTTTTCAGGGTGGTGCAGCTCTTGATAGAAGCTTACAACCCCATGAATCACATATTCCCTTTATACTCCAATTTATGGTAAATATGTCCCTACATTTGAATCATTGAATTGGACTTGTATTTGGGGGGGATGTTTAATAAATATGAAAAAATTTGTTCCCAAATGAATTAGTGGTTTGTTAGATGCTTACAATATTGTTATTTTATCTTGAGGAATGCTAGCATAGTTACCCACTAGGCAATTGGCACTAAAGAATGGGTGGGTTGGACACATGTGCACAATTGAGACCCACCAGTTTTGTGCTCCTCACTAGAAATGTGGTTGACTCACAATTGAGATTCATTTCTTGTGGAATGTTTGAACACTTCAATTCATTTTCTTTATCTATGTTTCCCTTTGCATTTTAAAATATCCTAGATTTTCTTTTTGTTAGATTGACTATAACTTGTATGGGATGGGCCATATGCATTTATCAAAGATGAAGTTCCGTCATCCAGTACTGGACACTTTCTCACCAAGGAAATCTGATCGTATTGGTCTGCAAAACCAGAAAATGGATAAGTTGACTTGCATGGCTAATGATTTCCAGGTTATTTTTTCCTCTTTTTTCTGAACCAGATGCTCATAATTATGTTATCATCGTTAATGATGTGTGATTGTTTACATTAGGCAGACCCAAATTGTGATGCATCTTTAAGTTCACCAATTTGGATATCTTCGACAATTCCAGCTGATTGGATATGGCAATTTCCTAGTGAATTCAAGGCTTCCTCACATCAGGATGTTTGTTGCGTTAAACGTCAAAGTGTCGGTGAACTTGAGGGGGATGCTTCCATAGATGGTTTGTTTGACTTCGCAATTATATTGCATACATTTTTGCGTACTCTCTTCATAGCTCAATTTTAGAATATTTCCTCATTTGGGTTTTGCAAATATTCTTAACCAGCAGTTTAAAAATTATTCATCCCTCTCATAAACCCATTCAGAAGTGAAAATGGTTCAGTCACTTGTACCAATTTGGGAGGTTTGTCTTAGTCGCATCCTTTTGTTGTTTTTTATACATCTATTGACATTTTATATTGTTTGGTCGTTCATTTGGTGAATTTCTTCGTGGTGTTTTAGGAGGAGTATGAAAGGACTAGAATGCATGATGTGGCAATGCCTTTTGATCCTAGCAAACCACTTCCAAATGATGTTCTTAGAAAACTTTCACTAGGTCTTGAATTTGAGAGCAAACTTATTGAATTGTGTGGTGCAACAGAAAACACTTTGGCTTTAAATCCACTTGAGAAAAATCTGAAGTTACTGCAATCAATGACATCAGCAACTGATGAGGGAAATTTGGTTGGACTTGGACACACTAACCCCAACAATAGAGATGGAGAATCGTTGAAGTATTCTAAAGAAAAAGATATAATGGGATCTTTGTCACCACAAGCTTCAATAAGCGAAGAAGAAATACCCACTGAAGGGAGGGATATAAGTATTAAACCATTGTCTATTGACGAAATGCGGACATCGGCAATTATTGAAACATTAGATCCAAAGGTAATTCATCATGAGTTTGCATGTTTATCATCTTGGATGTCTGGGCCTTTTCACTCTAAAGCATAACATTTCTGTTCACAATGTGACCTTATGGGGTCCTTGGCTATTTGATGGTACTGGACATGAATGCTGCAATACAATCTTTATTGCCTTTTGGTTTTTCTAAGTGTTTCTTTTACCCCCTCCCTTGCTTTTGGACTGAGATATTTAAACTTCATGTAATTGTACAACAATGGTTTTGTTTGTTTAATGACATAGTGTACACCTTTTACTGGATTTCTCTTATGTGTTCTTAAAATCCATGTATTGTATTCAGGCTACAGATGAGGAAGCCCTTGGTCTTCTAAGGTGGCTTGCCATGTCTCAGGCTGGTGAAGATATAAATTCTGATGATGAACTTGTTCGTGAGACCATTCTGAGTCCTTTGTTGCCTGCAACTACCATTGATAAGGTGCTGGAGAAGGCTAATATGGATTATGAGAGTGAGTCTCAGAAGGAGTGTCAAGACATTCTTGATTCAATTGATGACTTAAGTGACTTTGAGGGTCTGAAGGAAGGAGCTTCTCATTACTCGGATCAGAGCCATTCTTCTATTAGTTCATCAGAGAAAATGATTCCACAAATTGATGGCTTTGTAGATGATCTGTTCTCAGTTCCTTGTGCTGGATCAATGGAAAAATCATCCGAAATAGAGATGAGGAGTGAATTTGAAGGGTCTTCAGAGTGCCAGTCGTTGCAGGATGTTGGTGCAAGGCTCACCAATAAGCACAAAAGAAAGCAATCTATATGGGGTTCATTACCATTTTCCATGATGCAAAAGGTGAAAAATGACTCAAAGCCTGTTGGTTTCCACACAATTGATTCATGTGTCCGTGAAACTAAAGATCCTATACATACAAGTTTTTCGTCTGGTAATGTGGCAGGCAATTGTGCAGGAAGGTTTATGAAAAATGAAGATACAAATGTTCATGATCTAAAGGAATCATGTACTTTGGTTGGATGCTCTGTGCGAGACTTGATGAGGAGAAAGAGATCCTACCGAGTTGAACCACCTAATGATGGGTCTGGCAGGACTAAAAAGGTGCTTTTGGAAAGGGAGCAAGGAGAAGGCCTACTTCTTGGCCATAAACAATTAAATGATGAGCTTGACAAAAACCCTATTAAGTCTCTCAATTTGAGGCAATCTCTTGCAGGTTAACAAACAAATTTCCAGGAGGCTTATGAGGTTAAAGTGGCACATTCAGATTCTTCCATGTATGGTAAACTGCCTCCTTTGTACAGTAGTGACAGCTTGTCACAGGCTAGTAGGTTGAAAGATGGAAATTTTGGTTCTCCTGAAAAAGTCGGTGATGAGGCCAGAATAGGAGCTATCATTGGACCTGTGGATTTCATAGTAACAGGTCCTTCTCAAGTGCATACAGGACCATGGATTTGTAAGCCCAGGACTATAGATTATGCAGCTTCCATGGGCCATCGTGAAATTGACAATGTTAAAGAGTCTGGTTTTGGTGTAACTGCCATAGCTATTGAAAGATTTCAGCAAATAGGTTTTGTTGCTTCAAGCTGTTTGCAAACTGGTATGGTTGAATGTGGAGTATCTAGTGCAGATTGTTCCATGTATGAAAGTGGCCATAAAGATGAACTATCTTTGGTGTGGGTACATGATAAATCTTTTGAGAATCTTGCGGGCACTAATGTCACAACCAACTCAATGGGTCTGCAAAATCAAAATTGCAGTGGTGGAAAATAGGTAGGGGATTTTATTTTATCTGGGTCTGGCAGCTCAGAGTCTGTAGTTGTCAACACTCAAGAAAAATGTACGGAACTAATTGGCATGACCTTTTGCAAGAAACCCCCTATAGCAGACTGGACAGATGGGGCATCTGAAAATGCTTCATTTACACTTACTACTCTAATCCCGAGGAGGACAATTTTGGTGGATCATCAGGTTGCACTTTTAGTTTCTTGATGGCATGCAATACCTCAATTTTTTTTTTCCTACTTGTCTTTTGGTTTAGAAAAGCTCCATTTTTTCGTTGTTTCACTCAAACAACATGACTTATTATTTTCTACTTTTTTTTTTTTTTGGCTGTTTTGGCCTTTTGGTTTGGTGGTGAATGGTATGGGGAGGGACAAAGGGAACTAGGGTGCCAGCAAATTAGGATCATAAGTTATGCCCATTGCATTATTGAATATATTTGTCCTTAATATCAACAGAATTGTTGATCAAACAAGTTCAGGTTTCTACAGGATTTATGTATATAAGTTTGGTGGGTTTCTATCGTGTTTGCCAGTAATCCCGAATTGTGGTTCATGTTTTATAATATTGCTGACCAACTTATAATTTTTTTCTCTCTCTTTTTTTTTTTTTTTTTTTTGGTAAGGGAGAGTTTTGGATGATTTTCTCCCTTTCTTTGAGGGGGAATGTCGAGAAGAGAAAGAACTCATGGACAAGCATGCTAGAATCATTGACTCCAATTCTGATCAGGTTGTCATTGGCGTCCCTACTCACTGTCAAAATGATGGCTCTTGTATCGGATAACACCCGTATTATCACCTCCTTCTACAAATAATGTGTATAGATGGCTATTGTGTGATGAGAAAGGTTAGCTAGAACTAGTACATTTATTGAATTTTATTTATGTATTCGTTTAAGTAAATGCACTGGCTTCTTATTAGTTATTTATTGATGTTAACTTCTGACTTGTTACTATTTGGTTGTGGACTTTCAGGTGCTCTTGGAGGGAACAATGTAGCATCAGTGGATTCATCACCTTTGAAAGGTAAATTACTTCAATATTATTTGTGTTGATTATAGCCTTCCTAAGTCTCATGTGTCCCCCCTAAAATTTAGGACTGAGCAATCATCCTCCTGATGTTGCTGAAAATTTCAAATAGCCACAGCCAAAAAAAGAAGAAGATATAACCAAAGCTCTCTTTTGTTCCTTCTCATGCTCATTAACTTGCATTTAATTCGATGGCAATGGGAATGTTAAGGGGCTTTTTGTAATTTGAGTGAGATTAGGGGCCTTTCTGATATTCTAACTCGGGTCATGTGGATGTTTGCAATCTACCCTTGTTATTTTGTGGGAAGAACAACATATGCATTTGGAAATGAGAAACTTCTTATCAATTCTATAACTCTTTGCAGGGTCAGCTAGCAGTTTGATTGGTACACAAAGTTTTTTGCCTAATGATTATGACAAGGATTTGCCTGAATCTGGCTCTGGATCTCATGTGAAGCCTATTTTGGATCATTTGTATCAAGAAAACCCCAGAATCTTCGATCGAGAAATGAGTGCATTTGGTGATGGGGTGACAAAAATTATGCAGGGTAAAGGAGGTATTGCAAAAGATAAATCATGCTCTGAATCCACACAAGATATGTCTCAGATTTCAGGACCAGATGGGAAATCGAAGCCTACTCCTCTTAGTCAAAGTGGGTTTTGGGACCCTGCAAGTGTTGGTGGTGGACAACAATTGACATTGTTAAGTATAGAGGTATCTGACTACTTTTTTTTTAATGTTTTTTTGCAAAACTAGATGTAATGTTCTAAATTATTTTTAAAAGATATGTTATCTCAAACCTAAATTTCTATGGGTTTGCATGCTTAATATTTTCCATGATTTTTCAAAAGTACTCTTCCATGTTACTGTACACATAAATATTTAAAATATGACCCTGATATACATTGCATTTGAAGGTTGTTCTTTTTAAGTATGGAGTTCGTACATTCTAATGCTTAGCACTATGATAAGATTTGGTAATTCTTTTACCTAGTATACGTCTAGTGTACTTGGTTTTTGCAATAAAGTTTGTTACTTATAAAAAAAAACAAAAAAACAAAAAAAGATTTGGTCATTCAGATGATAAATATTTGAGATTATCCTGAATCAGTTTAGTTATAGATAGCACTATCTTACCTTTGCCAACATCAATACTGTCAAATCTACTTGCCCATAGGTTTTACTGCCTAGATACGAGTCCAAAGGGTTTTCCTTTAGAAAGGTTCCCTACGTTATCCAAAAAAAATACTGTCAAGTCAACTTTTTAGTATTTCAAGATGAGGGAGAGTTAGAGAGAAAAGCTTTGGCTTCTCGGTGATGAATTTCACTACCTCTAATTATAAACTAGTAGTTGCTTATCAAATTATGTTGTCAAATATTTATGATTTTTTTTTTTATTGGTATCACTGATGTTTATCATTAGAGTAAGGAAATTTTCAACACCAAAAAAATTATTCATAATTAATCTTTCTCTTTCCTTGGGAAATGTATTGGATTGTGAATCCAGTGTGGTCTGTCTTGGTATACTGAGACTTATATTGTAGGATGAGATTAGTGTGTGTTCATTAATATGATTAAGAATAATTTCTTTCCCATTTTTGTTGCTTTCTAGAACCAGATAAATAGAATTTTATTTATGCTTGTCATTACTTTTTAGAGCAAATTATCTCTTACAATCCTATGATGGGCAATAGGTTCAAGCAAAATCTAGAGGAGATCTCAGACCTAATCCTCAATTTGATGCCATCAATGTCATAGCTCTTGCTATTCAAAATGATACAGATTCCATTCCTGAAGTTTATGTGCTTTTGCGTAGTAAAACTGAAGCTTTTAAGAGGTATGGATGCTGATAATCACATCGAGATTTCATGTAATTTTTCTTTTTACTGCTTGTTTTGTGTTGAGTGTGACTTGATGTGTTTATATTTTTTGTAATGTGGGCAATTGTTGATGGGGTCTGCAGGTGAAAGATCAATTCATACCTTCTATGGTTCATTTGTGCTGGAAATGTGAATGTAAGATAATGGAATATTAATCCTCTTGGCTAAAATGCATTTGTACCCTTGAACTTTCACCAGTGCCAATGAACTCTAGCTCAAATGGCACTCACTTCTCCCATAAGAATGGGTGAAGGGTAAGATTGTGGGTTTACAAGTTACAACCCATTGGGTATATATGTAACTTATCAATTAAAAATAATAATTTCACTTAGGTGAAAATAGATACTTTTGTTTTGTTACCCTCCGGTCAAATTGAGAATGGGAGGTGACCATGTGAATGTCACATGGCCGCTAAAAGGCACTAAGGCATCTGCAGGTAACGTCCATACCCACGTCCTTGTGAGAAATAAAAAAATTTCCCTAAATTTGGGTGAAAGTTGGATGGGTGTTGGTGCAATTTAGCCAAACATTTGCATGTTTAATTGTGATTGACAGAATAATAGGGAAACCAGAAAAAATTTCATAAATGTTGGAAAGCGATAAGAAGATAACTTCTTGCACCACAA
>BKZX01026459.1:0-38175 GCA_014362285.1 Fagus crenata
TTCAGTAGACTATGGTAAGCCCATAAAGCATTTGTCTCATGAGAGCTTCCACTTCTGCCATAGGATGATGCTTAGGATGTGTATTTGGTTCGTAGCATCCATTTTCCTATTATCTCGCAGACATAGAAGCGTGGAGAAGTGATGCTTGAATATGATCTTGTGGAGTACGCCAAATCGTATGATTTGCTTATGAACGAAGTCTACCACAGCAATGCTCGTAGTAAGATGTGAAGGATCTTGGGCTACTAGTGCTTCTTTGTGAGTGGTGAGTGTTTGAATGCATGACTCAAGTGTTTGGAAACTTAAGAATGCCCTTATGGATCTTCAAAGTGTGAGAGATGACATTGAAGAAGCAACTTTATGCATTGATACTAGTATAAGCCGTGTGGCTGAGTTGGTGAAGGAATGTAGAGAAACCACTGGTGTTGTGTCTACGGTATGCGGTTTCTTCAGCGGACTCCTTTATTTGTTCAATGGTAAGTGAAAGGCATGTGCCTTGATGGATCTCCAAGTGATAGAAGCCCCCAAGCACCTTCTTTGATTCAGACGAATTCAAAGCTCACTGATATGTACTTGATTTATCATTGTGATAATCTTTTTGTGGTAGTTTGACCCCTCGGGTTGCAAGTGAATACATTTGGATGACATTCAGTGGTTTGGCAGCAAACAAATCTTGATGATGACTCCAAGCTTTTGACAGCTTTGCTTCTGGTAGACCAAAAGATTGCTAATACATCTTGCAATAGCTTTGCTTCTGGCAGACCAAAAGATTGCTAATACATCTTGCAACAGCTTTGCTTCTGGCAGACCAAAAGATTACTAATACATTCTGCAATAACGTTGTTCACTGATTCTGTAGCAATGTCGTTGACTGATGTGTAGTAACGTTGCTAACTGATCTGTGGTAACTTTATTCACCTTATTGTAGAGTAATGTTGTTTACTAGTCTGTGGTTAGACTCAGTAGCTTGATATTCAGCGGTAGACTTTGGCGAGCTCATGAATGATGAATTGATGAAATCATCAAGACCTAGCCCCCATGTATGAAGAAACTTTGAGATAATCATGTTTTGGAGACTTGCTAGATGTGTGGATCGGGTCGACTTGTACTTGTAAAAGGTGTGACACACTTTGATGTAGTCTACAGTAGCGTTCCTCATGGTTGCCAATGATAGCCAAGTGATGAGAGTTGTTGGTAGAGTCTTTTTGAGAGCTTGCAAGATGATGCTTTCAAGAGATACTCTAGAGAAAATGATTTGCCAATTATTTGAGGCGAAAGTTGCAAGAAATTTCTTCACAATCATGTTGGTACTAAAAGTTGGACATTTGCTTTAGAAGTCTACTGCTTCTTTGCTCATGTTGGGCTAAAAGTAACCAACAACCGGTGTCTGCCGTAGAGACGTGTTCCTCCGGTGAAATTTGCAAGTTTGCTTATGTACTTCTAGCAACTTATTCTATACTTCTTGAATATTTGTACACCTTGCTAAGACTCCTTTAGTGGTCTGCCATAAGGATCTCAAGATATCAAGACACAACATTTGAGTTCCTTCAAGTCTGCCGTACCTTAAGGAGATTTAAACTTAGCTTTCAATGGTGTTTTTTGGTCTTCATGATAGAATGAGAATTCTTCAAATTCTTTTCTCAACAAATCAGTAATGGGTGCGTCTATTGATTGATTGATGACTTGAGAAACTAAGGTTGTAAGACCTCCTGTATGGCGGTTTTCATGTCTTTGTGCATCTTTGATCTTCCAATGCATTGTGATGATCTCATGCGTGATGGCTAGATCGGCG
This sequence comes from Fagus crenata, assembly GCA_014362285.1. Lineage (NCBI taxonomy): Eukaryota > Viridiplantae > Streptophyta > Magnoliopsida > Fagales > Fagaceae > Fagus > Fagus crenata. Next base: position 1,793 of record BKZX01026459.1, read on the forward strand.
AGATATGCTTCACATTTTAGCACTTTGTTTGAAATAAAAGAGTAAGCTTTTTCAAATGAATCAAATCAAGAGAGCAGTTGTGGCTTGGCTCTTTACTAATCTTGGAGATTTGAAGATATTCTTGGATTTAGATGGTTGTAGTAGACCTTGTGTGAGTCTGCCAGAACGAAAGAGATATTGCTGCAGACTACTTGGTCAACTAAGATTCTGCCATCAAATAGAGTTGATGAACCAAGAAATAGTGTTGGAACCATTGAATGGCATAAATAGATGCTAGTCATGGTCGTTCAGCCCCCAAGTAGCAAGCCTCGGCATCTTTAAATGTATGGTTGACATTGTGAATGGGTTGTTCAAGCCCATTGTTGCCTTCTTAAGTACAAAAGCTCTTGTTTCCCAATTGTTTGCAGCAAAATATATTCATAAAGGCTTTCCAAATATTGGTGTATATATAGTGGGCAACTTGGCCATGATTCGTTATATTGGCATTCAGTAGACCAATAAAAAGAAACTCATTTCTTCAAAATAAGAGTATAAGTTAGAGATGCTAATATGGGTACAAACCTCCATATGTTGGATGATGATTTCATTTTTTGATTACTGCAGATCAAACACCTTGCTGATGAAGTTGCTGTAGAATCTGTTGATAACGTTACAGCAGACTTTGATGATGAAGTTGCAGCAGATGCTGCTTGTAATGTTACAGCAGACTTCGTTGATGATGCTGCAGCAGATGCTGCTTGTAATGTTACAGCAGACTTTATTGATGAAGTTGCAGCAGATGATTGATGTTGCTGAATAAGTTTACACTTTGAAAGTGCAGCAGCAAATTGATGCTGCTAATGACTGATGTTGGTCCACCGTGGATGCTGAATGGGTTTGATAAACCCAGCAGCAAGTAGTTTTTTCACCTCTTGTGTGATTTGTGCCTCCACTTCCGTATGGAAGGTCCTCATGGGCTGTACCACAGGTCTGGTGCCGGGCTCCACATTCAAGGAATGAGCCACTAACCCCGGATCTATCCCCGGCATCTCATGATAATCCCAAGCAAACACATCTTTATACTTGTGCAGCAGATCAATCAAGCATTTTCTTTCTTTGGCAGATAAAGACTTGCTAATTGATATAGGCTTAGTAATATCAGGATCATCACTTAAATTAATTACCTCAAGCTCCTCTTTGGAAGTTATGTTTGGTTCAGCTGTGGTGGACTTTTCCTTGCTCATTGTCGTAGACTCTGTCTGGTCTACCATAGCTTCTGCTCCAGGATTTCTCACCGTGGATGGTGCATGGTCCACCGTAGACCCTCCAGGGTCCATCGCGGTGGACTCTGTTTGATCCACCACAGGTCCTTCAGAATTAATTGCCGTGGACTCTGTCTGATCCACCGCAAGTCTTTCAAAGTTAATTGCCCTGGACTCTGTCTGGTCCACCGTAACTTTTTGGTGATTCATTACCGTGGACTGTGCATGGTCCACCGTAACCTTTTCAGAATTCATTGCTGTGGATTGTGTTTGATCCACCACAACTTTGCTGGAATTTTCTGTCTGCTGTGTCAAGTGGCATGAGGGCTGCAGATCACCCTCTTCAGGTGTGGGATGATGATGATGACTGATATTGGTCCACCGTGGATGAAATTACAGAGTGGAGAATGATTTTGTTGTAGTACAAGCTACTTGGATGTTGTAGTAGACTACTAAATGATGTTATTCCCGCCGCGGATGAGATTCCAGATTGGAGGATGATTTTGTTGTAGCAAAACTACTTGGATGTTGCAGCAGACTGCTAAATTTTTTGTCATTTTCACTGCAGATGAGATTCTGACTTGGGGAATGATGTTTGCGGCAGATGCTACTTGGGTGTTGTAGCAAAGGCTGCTAATTGTGTTGGTCCCACCGTGGATGAAATTTCGGCTTGGGGGATGATGTCTGTGGTAGATACTACTTGGGTGTGTATTCATGCCTTTGTCAACTTTCCTTCTTCCTCATTTTTGTAGATGCTAGTAATAACATTAGGATGAAGGAGAATGAAGATGTTGATGTCACCAAGGCCATTAGATTGGTTGCTGGTGTTATGGCAGATGCCCTTATAGTGGACTTATTCAATCTGGCTTTACGGTAGATCTCCTGTAGCAGATTGATTTAGTATGGTATTACGGTAGATCTCCTTGTATCATCAATTCCATATTGTTTACATTTCCATGAGCAACTGTAGGAGTGATGACTTTGCCTTTATCATGCCCTGAAAATAGATTTTATGGAACTCTTTGTTGAGCATGTGGGAGCTCTAAGGTTCCAAATAGGATTCCATGGTAGACCTCCCGAGAGAAATTTGTAGTCTACGGTAGCATGACGAATAGATCTATGGTGGCAAGACTTAAGGTTTTTCTTTTGTTTGCCATTGCTGGTAGGTCTCATTCTGCTTCTACCCCCTTGAGTTGCGTAGATAGGAGATATACATGCACATACTTTGAATGTTGTGTGTTGATCTACCGTAGGCTCTAATGCACCTATGGCTTATGTTGTGGAGGGAGTTTCTCTCTTCGGAGCTACCCCTTGTTTTGGTAGCATTCCAACTGACGGTATCATCATACGGGCAAGCTATATTATAGTGGGAGGCTTCCTTAGTTGAGGAGTTCCCCGTTGCTAATTCATACTTAAGGCTTTGTGAGGGATAAATTTGTGGCAGACTTGGAAGTTGCTCCAGAAGTCTGCAGTAATATTGATAGCGCCATTGGCCATGGTATGCGGGCTGAGGGCATTAGCTCTCCCATGACAACCACATCGGATGTTCCATGAACTTGGCCGTGTTATGTGAGACGTCTTGGTAGACTTGATTGTGTCATATTTTTGCCATTCCATAGACTTGATTAACATCGTATGGAGTGTTATTCTATTGACTTGATTGTCATCATGACTCCGTTATTCCATAGACTTGGTTGTTGTCATATGAAAATTGTCGTTCCGTAGACTTGGTTGTCGTCACTTGAAATATTCTGATTTCACAGACTTGGTTGTTGTCATGTGAAGTATTTTGATTTCATAGACTTGTTTGTTGTCACATGAAATATTCTATCGCCGTAGACTTGGCTGTTGCCCCACGGGAGATTTTGTTTCCGTAGACTTGGTTGTCATCTTACAGAAAATTTTACTTCCATGGACTTGATAGTTGTCTTATGAAAAATTTCTGCTCCCGTGGACTTGATTGTTGTCCTATGGAAAGTTTCTGCTTCCATAGACTTGATTGTTGTCTTATGGAAAATTCTGTTTTCATGGACTTGGTTGTTGTCCTATGGAAAGTTTCCTTTTCCATGGACTTGGTTGTTGCCCTATGGAGGATTTCTGGTCTCATGGACTTGGTTGTCGTCCCATGAAAGATTTTCTGTTCCATGGACTTGGTTGTCGTCCTATGGAAGATTTTTTTGTTCCATGGACTTGGTTGTTGTCCTACGAAAGATTTCTGGTCTCATGGACTTGGTTGTCGTCCTAAGAAAGATTTTCTGTTCCATGGACTTGGTTGTCATCCTATGGAAGATTTTTTGGTTCCATAGACTTGGGTGTTGTCTTATGAAATGTTTGATTCCATAGACTTGGGTATCGTCTTATGAAATGTTTGCTTCCATAGACTTGGGTATCGTCTTATGAAATGTTTGCTTCCATAGACTTGGGTATCGTCTTATGAAATGTTTTGGTTCCATGGACTTGGTTGTCGTCCTATGGCAAGTTTCTGTTCCATGGACTTGGTTGTCGTCCTATGGAAAGTTATGCTTCCGTAGACTTGGTTGTCGTCTTTCGGAAAGTTCCGTTTTCATAGACTTGATTATCGTCTTATGAAAAATTTCTGTTTCGTGGACTTGGTTGTCGTCCTACGGAAAAGTCTTTTTCTTTTTGTCACCATAGACTTGGTTGTCGTCTTATGGATACATATATGCATATGTTTTTTTTTGTGTTCCCATGGACTTGGTTGTTGTCCTATGGAAAATTCTTGGATTTGATTAAGTCATGGGAGTCGTCCCGTAGACTCAATTTCATTGTGAGTTTGCTTATTGCAATTTGTCTCCTCCTTTTTGTAGGCGTGGATGATGTCTTGCATGTGTCGGAAGAGATTAATGAAGTAGGGATCATTGGTGGGGTTACTGTCGTTAGTCCACCACGAAGGCCTACTATTGAAGCCGGTTCAAGTATTGGTGTTGGCGGCTTGTCCGGTGAAGTTGCTGACTTCTTGAAAGAGTTTGATGCGAAGGCACCCAATCCTCACCCCGAGCAGTACTTTTGGTCTTTCAACGGGCCTTTGGTGCCCTTCGGTGATTTCTGGGTTCCCAATGATTGTTCACCTTATTTGTCACGGCTGTCTGCGGGACACGGTGATTTTACCAAAGGCTTCAAGCTCAGTATTGGGCTTGGTGGACCCATGTTATCCCTGCTTGGTAGCGTGTTGGCTGCCATGGACGAATCCAGCCTTGAAGATGTGACCAAAACTCAGATTCTTGCGTGGAGGGGTGTGATTCAAGACCTCATGGATGTTGGCTTTGATTTGGGGTTCATGATTGAGCGTCTGCGGCAGACGGCCCAGTGTTTGTTTGGCAAAAGGATTGCGGATGAGATAAAAGCACTTCAGCACCAGATCGCCCTTCTACAAGACTCCTTGGCTGAGCTGACTGCTTATCAAGATGAAATGATGTCCACGGGAAGGATGGTTCTCAGGTCTGAACGTAGTGGATCATTCCTTGACAGCCTTCCCGATTGACCTTTGTAGTTTTTCATATTTATCCTTTTGTGATGACTATGTTTTAGTCTTATTCTCAAACACTTGTATGTATGTTTTGTGGTGGCCAAGTTTTGGCTTTTCTTTTTTGGACAAATGACCAAGTTTTGGTCTCTTTTTTTTTTTTTTTTTTTGGACAAATGACCAGGTTTTGGTCTCTTTGAATGCTCATGTTCGTACTTTATTCAATCATGATATATCTAATCTATTGCCTTTTGTAAGAAAAATCTTGAGCATGTGATAATTCTTTGATTTCTTGGCAAAACATAGATATTGCATGTCATGATTTGTTAATAATACAACATGGTTCAAATTGTTCCAAAACAAAAGATTCCATATGCTTGGCTAATAAAAGTGCAATCTTACGAGTAATAACGCTTCAGCCATTTTCCGTTGATGGGATCCACCAGAGTCGTGCCATCTGTGGTGGATAGCTTATAATAGTCACTATCATATGCTTCGCGGATCAGGTATGGCCCCTCCCAGTTTGATGTTGACTTAGATGGCGAAGGGACCTCTCCTCACATGGTCCACTATTCTTAGGACCATCTGGCCCTTGGCAAAATTCTAGTCTGCCGCGCCTTTTCATAGGCGTTGGCAAGCTTTTGATGGTACCGTGGACTACGAACTTGGGCTAGCTATGTTCTAGCCCCCAAGTGTGGAAGAGTCATGTTCTGTAGACTGGTGGATTTCTTGTGTGGCATGGTTGTAGCCTTGAGATTCTGCTTCAGCATAGGAATTAGCTACTGAGTTTTGTCTGGTAGACCTTCTAGGCGGCATGATTGTAGCCCCCAAGTGCTGTGGATCAGCTTCAAGATGATGGAATGAGGGAAGATTTGCAACTCAACTCCCCAGTGGAGTCGCCAAAATGTGGATGCACAAAATTTCTTGCACCGCGTAGGCCGCGTACCAATCCGCGAGAAGGGTGAATACGGGCCGGATTTGTGTGTGGGGGATGTTGAGCCCAAAACTCTACTCCAAGTGTGGTAGACCACTTAGAGGCTAATGGTGCATTTCCCTCTAGTATTCTTCAGTCCACCAGACTGCAATGCTCACGTAGGAGGCTACGGTGGACCAATGAAGCTAATACCGCAGATCAAAATAAACTAATAATTTTGAACTCCATTTCCACCAGAACATTCGGTAATTACAACATAGAGAGAACAACACATGGGAGAATACATTACAAACTTGCACATTCAGTGGTGGAAAATACAGTAGACATGATAAGTGTGACAAGTAATGGAAATCAAGATCCAGTGCCGTGGATCAAGAGATTGGACATGGTGCTCTTGACTGCTCCTGTGGATCACTTCAGTCCACCAGGCTGCAATGCTCATGTTGGAGGTTGCGGTGGACCAATGAGACCAATGCCGCAGATCAAAATGAGCTGATAATAAACAGAATCAATCTCATGGGCTGAGACTTAGTATAATAAACTCAACCCTTTAAGAATTCATAATCAGTGAAAGCAAATGCCATGCACATGACAAGTGGTAAAAGAGAAAGTCAAGAGTGACTGCCGTGGACCAAGAGGTTGGGCACAGCACACTTTGCTTCCTTCGTGACTTGCAAGAGATAGAAGCAGATAGTAAAAATGTGACAAATCATAGAACTTGGGAGATTTGGGAGTAGGAAGAGAACCATTTACTGTGCAAAACGTATATGAGTCGGTACGGAGTGTTTGGTTGAGTGTTTGTTGGGGAATTTTCTGTTGTGGCAGACTAAAAGTGTTTTTAGTCTACCGTGGACCTATGGAAAGTGTCCCGTGGACTGCTGTTGGCTTTGTATTTCTAGAGCTTTTGAAGTTAGTTCTAATGGAGAAATTCCAGTCCAAGGATTTCAGACCAGCTAAAAGACCAACCCTTTTTTCTTCTTCTCAGCCCTATTTATAATGGTGTTTATGTCTAATGGTTTGATTTGTTATCTTCTTCATCATGAGAATCATTGTTTAACCAAGAGATAAAGGGGTGGAGGTCTGACAGAGTTTAATTTTTGGGGCTGAGCTGATGGTTTTCTGTCTGCCGTGGATCTGATTTGATCTGCGGCGGACGGCGGGTTTTCAGGCCATTTATGAGGATGGATGTGATAAGCATTTAATGCTTGATGATGGCCTGAAACATTTAAGATGACTTGACTCATACACGTTTTGCATTAATTAGATTTGAGTTTACCATTTTTGGTATTTTTCCCCCAGCAGATCAATACCATTTCTGTTACGGCAGATCAAATAAAATTGGAGTAAATTGGTTCTCCTACCTCCAAACCTTGCTTCCTAAGTTCCATGATGTGGAGGAGCAAGGACCACCGGAGTGCTGGGCTGTGGTGGTCACTGCTCTCGAGTGGTGGTGGCCATGGCAGACTTCTTGAGTCTTTTCAGCCTTGGTTGTGATTTTGTTTCAGTTGGTGCTGCCGTGGACCATTCTGTAACGAGGTCCACCGCGACCAGTGGGTAAAGAAAATGACCAGCAGGTGTTTCATCATTACTTGCTGCAGTTGATACTGATCTGGACGGCCATGGGAGATTTCTTGGTCTTTTCAGCCCTTGCATCATATTCCTCATCATCCCCTTCATTGCCCATCACAGCTGGTGCCGCCGCAGATTGCTTTTGTGGCTGGGTTTGGTTGTGAACTGCTGGGTAATCTACCGTGGACCACTGGGTGATCCGCCATGGACCACTGGGTGGCGTGGATGACCAGCTTTCTTCATATTTTCTGGGCTGCCGTGGACCATATTTTCTGGAACCATGATGTTCATTTGTGGGTTAATGGTGAAAACCAGCTTTTGTCATGATTATTGTAGCTTTGGAAATATGATTTTTGCCTTGGAAATGTTTCTTCTTCAGTGCCTTGAGCACCGTGCCAAGAGAGGAGGGAAAATGGTGCTTGAGAACCATTTTTCCCTCTCTTTTTCAAATTGTTCCAGAATTCTCCTTTGTGCGGCAGACTGAAATTTGGAGGGTAATGGGCTGGACTTGAACTTGAAGAGTGAATGGGCTGGGCTTTTATTAATTGACTTCGTATTTGGGTCCGGTGGATGGCTTTTTTTGGCCATTTCTCCTCATGTACTGTCTACCGTGGATCACTGGTGTTGTTGGGCTTTGGGTCCCTAGTGGACCACCGAAGTGTTGGATTTGATCCACGGTGGACCGAGAAAAAACGAGCCTCTACAGAAATTATACTAACTTTTTTTCATTATTGTTATTTTTTAATATGAGCCACTTTACCAAACTGCCACATAGAACATAAATGAGAGCCAAATTTGCTAAAAAAATGCTTCTTCCTTATTTATTATTATTATTATTATTATTATTATTATTTTGGGCCAAACATGAATCTTACGAAGTTTATTTGAAAAATTGACTGGTTCAAAATCGTCTTTCTCAAAGATGATTTTTCCCATGAAAATTGTCTTTAAGAAAAACGACTTCTCATTGCTTTTTTCCTTTATAATTTGTTGACGTGACCGTGTTTTTCCACTTGGACTTAACTGAAATTTGTCTTTGGAAAAGACAACTTTTAACAAAAATTTTATAAATCTAAAAATTGTCTTTTCTAAAGACAACATCTAACTCCAAATTAAAAAAAAAAAAAAAAAAAAAAAAAAAACGTTTCAGATTGTGAACTTTTTAAAACATGAAAGTCGTCTTTCACAAAGACAACTTTCATATAAATTTTTTTTTGAGATTTTGAAATAACACGTGAAGGTTGTCTTTGGTAAATATGACTTTTAGATATAAAGTTAAATTGGACATAAAAGGACATCTACTAAGTTATATTAGACACTAATTTGAAACACCAAACTAAGAATATATGCAGAAATTTCTTAATTTCATGGAAGACTTTGCTTTTAGCATCCTATAATAAGTATTTTCTATTAGTCCAAGAATAGAAAAGTGAAGTGGGTACTAAAAATTTCTATTCCAAAAATAATAACAACAATACAAAATCACTTTATTCTATACAACAGACAAAGTGTAGAATAGACAACTACAATATTATTATTAACTCTCTTGACTAGTTATCTACAACTACAATAATATAATAAACCCAAATAAAAAAAACAAATAAAATACTCAGAAAAAAAAAAAAAAAAAAAAAATCACACACACACAATAAAGGATAAATGAGTGAAAATAAATTTATCCTTGCATTGTGGAGATGAAAACAAATGAGAGATTGAACTTTGAGAAGAGACCCTTGTGAGTGTTAAGAGTCAAAGCCTTGAAAGAGACCCCACGGGAAAAGGAAAAAGTTCACTAGAGAGAAAGTTTTTGTTTCAGAGCAAAATAAGAAAAATCAGCATATATGTAGTTTTTAAAGTGAATGTCGTCTTTAAGAAAGACGACATTTGTAAATTTTAGTAAAAGTGAATGTCCCATCTAGATCTGCATGTACTTTAAAAATATATATTTTTTTTAGAAGAAATCGTCTTTTGTAAAGACAACTTTCACGTTTTTCAAATTTCAGAAAAATTTAGACAAAAGTCTTCTTTTGTAAAGACAACTTTCACGTGTTTTTTCAAATTTCAGAAAAATTTAACTGAAAGTCGTCTTTTGTAAAGACAACTTTCACGTTTTTCAAATTTTAGATTAAATTAAACATAAGTCGTCTTTTCTAAAAACAACTTTCACGTTTTTCAAATTTAAGAAATATTTAGATAAAAGTCGTCAAGTGTTTTTTCAAATTTTAGAAAATTTTAAATAACTGTTTTCAAATTTTAGATATAAGTTATCTTTTGTAAAGCAACTTTCACGTTTTTCAAATTTAAGAAAAATTTGGACAAAAATCGTCTTTTGTAAAGACAACTTTCACGTGTGATCTAAAAAAAATTTTATATAAAAGTCATCTTTACAAAAGACGACTTTTAGGTGTTTTTTCAAATTTCAGAAAATTTTAAATGAAAGTCGTCTTTACAAAAGACGACTTTAACATTTTTCAAATTTTAGATAAAATTAGATATAAGTCGTTTTTTGTAAAGCAACTTTCACGTTTTTCAAATTTAAGAAAAATTTGGACAAAAGTCGTCTTTTGTAAACACAACTTTCACGTGTGATTTCAAAAAAATTTATATAAAAGTTGTCTTTACAAAAAATGACTTTCACATGTTTTCTCAAATTTCAGAAAATTTTAATGTAAAGACGACTTTAACGTTTTTAAAAGTGCACAATCTGATTTTTTTTTTTTATATTTTGATCAGATGTTGTCTTTACAAAAGACGATTTTTAATTTTATAAAATTTTGTTGAAAGACTGTCAATTAAGTCCATGTGGCAAAACATGGCCACGTTAGCAAATTATAATAAAATAAAGAATCAAAAGTCATCTTTCACAAAGACAATTTTCACGCGAAAAATCATCTTTAAGAAAGACGATTTTGAATTAGTCCATTTTTCAAATAAACATGAGAAGAGTCATGTTTGGGCCAAAGTTGCTAAAAAATGCATTTTTTAAAGTTTTTGGGCCAAACATAATTCTTGTGATGTTTATTTAAAAAATAAATTGATTCAAAATCGTCTTTGTGAAAGACGATTTTGAACGTGAAAATCATCTTTGTGAAAGACGCTTTCTGACCAAAATTTTTGTTTATAATTTATTGACGTGACCATTTTTTGTCACCTAAACATTACTAAAAGTCGTCTTTAGAAAAGACAACTTTTGACAAAATCTGATCAAAATATGAGAAAAACGTTTTAGATCGTGCACCTTTAAAAACGTGAAAGTCATTTTTTGTAAAGACGACTTTTAGATAATTTTTTTTGAAATCATATCTAAAAGTTGTCTTTACAAAAGACGACTTTTGACCAAATCTTTCTTAATTTTTTTTTTAAAAAACGTGAAAATCATCTTTTGTAAAGACAACTTTTAGAATTTTTTTTTAAATCATATCTAAAAATTGTATTTACAAAAGACGACTTTTGACCAAATCTTTCTTAAATTTTTTTTTTATAAACGTGAAAGTCGTCTTTTGTAAAGACAACTTTTAGAAAATTTTTTTTGAAATCATATCTAAAAGTTGTCTTTACAAAAGACGACTTTTGACCAAATCTTTCTTAATCTTTTTTTAAAAACGTGAAAGTTGTCTTTTATAAAAACGACTTTTAGACTCTTTTTAAAAAAAAAAAAAAAATCAGATGTGAAAGTTGTCTTTACAAAAGACAACTTTTGACCAAATTTTTCTCAATTTTTTTTTTAAAATGTGAAAGTCGTCTTTTGTAAAGACGATTTTCAGATTTTTTTTTTTTTTTTAAATTAGACTTAAAATTTTTCTTTACAAAAGAAGACTTTTGACCAAATTTGTAAAAATTGTCTTTTGTAAAGATTTTTTTTTTTTTTTTAATCAGACGTAGAAGTTGTCTTTACAAAAGAAGATTTTTTACCAAAATTTTCTTAAATTTGAAAAGACAATTTCTAGTAAAAAAATTTATTTTTGAAGTACGTGCAGCTCTAGATGGGACGTTAACTTTTACTTAAAAAACTATATATACGCTTATACAAACTTAAACTGCTCTGAAACAAAAACTTTGAGATATTATTGTAGTTTTGTCAACTTTTTCCTCATTTTCCCGTGGGGTCTTTTCCAAGGCTTTTTACTCTTAACACTCACAAGGGTCTCTTCTCAAAAAATAATCTCTCATTTGTTTTCATCTCCACAACACAAATGTAAATTTATGTTCACTCATTTGTTTTTTATTGTGAATTTTTCTCTTTTTTTTTATTATTATTTTTTTAATCCTGTGCATGTTCTTTGTCTTTTTTATTTGGTTCTATTATATTATTGTAGTTGTAGATAACTAGTCAAGAGAATTAATAATAATATTGTAGTTGTCTATTCTATACTTTGTCTTTTGTATAGAATAAGGTGATTTTGTATTTTTGTTATTATTTTTGGAATAGAAATTTTTAGTACCCATTTCACTTCACTTTTCTATTCTTAGACTAATCAATAATACTTATTATAGCATGCTAAAAGCAAAGTCTTCCATGAAATTAAGAAATTTTTGCATATATTCTTAGTTTGGTGTTTCAAATTAGTGTCCAATTTAACTTAGTAGAGGTCCTTTTAACGTCCTTTTGAGAGGTAAATATTTTTTTTTTGAATGCTACAAAATTTGTTAAGATTCAAAATATATTTTTTCCTAATGTCTTACTTACTTTATACTTTTTTTAGAATACATTATTTGGATAGAAATTGAATATGTGTTATTATAATTGATTTAATAGGGTTTTCTATGGCTCCAATTATCTTTTATGTTCACTACAATGGAGAGATGACTTATGGTAATGAAGGACTTTCGAACCAAGGGCGGATGCCAAGTCAACAGTTATTCGGTTAAAAAAGAAGATCAATTTTAAGAAATTGAGGAAGAAAATATGCAATGCACTTGAATTAGATCATCATTACCACTCCATTACTATTACTTTTCGTTGTCCAAGTCAAATCCTTGAAAATATTGTGAAGTTCATGTCCATATTTTATGAGTTATATATAACTATGGAGCCTATAACACAACATACAACAAAAGATTTACATCAAACACCTGTGGAGGAATGTGGTCCCAGTAGTCGACATAAGTATGTTCCATTCGAACAAAGCCATTTAAATGTTGTAGTGCCGATGATTGCTGAGAGAGTCCAAGATGATCATCTTAACAATGCGTTCATGAAGAGGGTTTGGGTTGAGTCGGGACATGATATTAATATGGAGCATGATGAAGATAAGGATACGGATATTGAGAGATTTATTATAAATGGGGGTGTTTGGGATGATGACGATGACGATAATGCATTGCAATAAACAACGGTGATGGAGCTTCCATGGGAGGAAAGCCATGCGTAGAGTGTTCTTGATCACCATGCAATAAATTGCCCATTTCACCTGGCTTGCAAGCGCAAGCGTAATAATAGTGAACTTTGGAAGATCACAATATACAATAGTCCTCACACATGTATAAGTAGTGGTATTCAAAGCGATGGTAAGATGACAGATACAAAATTCATTGAATGACAGATTTACCACTTGGTAGCGGCGGACCATGCCACTAAAATAAAGCTTTTACATGCCCACATGTTGAGTGATTAGAACTGTGATTGTTCTTACTATAAGATATGGGATGTGAAACAGAAAGCAATTGGCAACTATATGGTGATTGGGATGAGTCTTATGAGACTTTACCGAAATTCCTAAAGGCAGTACAAGATTCAATTCCTTGTACAACAGTGCATTTCACAAACCGTGACACTGATAATGTCGGTATTGTTTTTTTTTTCACCATGTTTTCTAGGCATTTGCTCCTTGCATTGTAGGATTCGCAAATTGTAGGCCTATTATAAGCATTGATGGCACTCATCTTTATAGAAGATATGAAGGGAAGTTATTGATTGCAATGGCCACTGATGCGAACAATGAGGTTATCCACTCGCATTTGCAGTTGTGGAAAGCGAGAACAATGATAGTTGGAAGTGGTTTTTGTCATGCATTAGGCGCTATGTCATAAATCGGAATCTTTGCGTCATATCAGACTAACATTGTGGGATTATAGAAGGCATTAAGGAGGATTCCCTTTGGCAACCTCCAAATGGTCATCATTGGTTTTGCTTGCGTCACGTAGCCAGCAACTTTAATAAACGGTATAAAGACAAACGATTAAAGAATTTAATAATGAGAGTAGGAAGTTGTAAACAAGTTTATAAATTCAACAAGATAATGAAAACCATTACAAAATACAATAACGAAGCAGTCCAACTACTAGATGAGCTCACAGTCCAATGTTGGACACTGGTCCATGATGATGGTTGTCGGTATGGAGCAATGACAACCAATTTGTCGGAGTGCTTTAATGGTGTATTGAAAGGTGCATGCTCCCTACCTATAATTGCAATGGTAAAATTCATTTTTTACAAACTTGTTCATTATTTTGAGGATCGGCGTACCAAAACTCAAAGTGAACTGGATGATGGTGAAGTGTTCAGTAAATATGTCATGGATAGGTTTAAAAGGTATCGAGACAAGGCATCTTACCATAGAGTAAGGATGCATGATAATCACACAGGTTCATTTGAAATTACAACACCTGTTAATCATTTCACTATGAATAGGGGTAATCACATCTACAACGTGAAGTTAAGTGAAAAATCATACACTTGTGGGAAATGGCACCTATATAAGATTCCTTGTTCACATGTATTCGCAGTTTATGCTCAAATGTGCGTTGATGTTATCCAATATATTGATCTATATTATAAGTTGTCTGAACGAAGAGCTTGCTACGACCGTTCTTTTATGCTTGTATTGGATCCCAGGAATTGGCTGCCTATTGAGGGGCCTATAACGTGCCCTAACCCCTCAATGAAAGGAAGACGTGGTCGGCCAAAGTCAACAAGAATAAGGAATGAGATGGACTGGAGGGAGGGTCAAATTAGTTGCCCGAGTTATGGAATCTGTTGTGAGGAGGGACATAATCGTCGAAGATGTCTTAATGCGAATCACACATCGACAAGTGGTGGAGTTACAAACTAATAATGTGATAAATGTGTTCATTTATACATGTAATGAATCATCATACATTTATATTTCATTGCTATCATAATTTGAAAGAGCTTGATTTCAATGTTGAAGTTAAGAATGATTGTTATCCAGAATTTTTGGATATCTTATTTCTCAATTTTATACTTACTCATTCATTTTCACTAGGCAAGCTCTATATTGCTAGAAAGATATATCTTTCTAGTTTCCATAAAAAAAATCGGTTTGTCATTTCAAATTTTATAGAGTGAGATATGTGTCATTTACTGAACAAACGTTAGTCTGCCAGCAGTGATGAATTTTCTGATTTTTGTATTATAAATATAGAGGCATGAGCATCTATTGAATTATCATACATTTTTATTTATTATGTTTGAATTTTATATCTTTTATGCCTGGGTTGTAACCAAGGTTTGTTGTTCCTTACAAATTTTCCACCATTTAGTTGTTGTAGAGGCCCATTTTTTTTTTTTTTTTTTTTTTCTGCCAACAGTAGACCAAGCCCAAAGCCTCAAAGATCTACTTTAAAGGCCTAAGGCGAAGTAGGCCCAGTGGTCTACGGTAACAGAAAGACAAAAATTGATGAAATGAGCCATTGATCAAGCCCAAGGCCCAAAACCAGCCCACTCAATCCCCAAGCTCATGTCTGCTGCAATGACACCAGATCATTTAAAATGATTCAGAGAAAAGAGAGGGAAGTGTTCCCACGTGAAGCTCCATTTTTCCCTCTATTTTTGGTGCGCTGCTCGAGGTGCTGAAGGGGCACATTTCTAAGATAGAAGAGGCAGATTCCCAAGCTTCATGATTATGGGAGAGAGCTAGTTTTCTTCATTAGCCAGCAGTTATGGTAGACGCCTCTAGAAAAACGTTTGCGGCAGCACCAGCTGAAACAAGAAGTGATGGAGAAGATGAGACAAGAGTTGAAAGGGCTGAGAAGGCTGCCATGGCCGCCGGAGCTCACGCCATTCAAGGGCAACGACCACCATAGCCTAACACCCTGGTGGTCCTTACTCATCCTCAACATAGAGCTTGAGACAACGGTTTGGAGGTGGGGGAATCAATTTACTGGATTTTTCTTTGATCTGCCGTAACATAAAAGGCATTAATCTCTGGGGAACAATGCCAAAAATGGTAAGATCAAATTTAATTAATGCAAAACGTATATGAGTCAAGTCAGTTTAATTAATTCTGCCCATTGTCAAGTATTAAATGCTCATCACCTCCAACACCATAAATGAGCTGAAGATCAGTCGTCTGCCACAGACCAAAATCAAATCTGCAGCAGATGAAAACCATCATCCTAATCTCAAACACACTTTGTCAAATCCCGCCCATTTATTTTTCGAATAAACAGTAATTCTCATGATTAAGAGGATAATAAGTGAAACCATAAGGCATGAACACCACTATAAATAGGGGTGAGAAAGAGAGAGAAGGGGTTGGTTGGTTGGTGAAATCTCAGTCTGAAATTGATTACTCCATGAGAGCTGATTTCAAAAGCTTTAAGGGAGAAGATAACCAAAAGATACTGTGGGACACTTCCCGCAGACCTACGGTAGACTGAACACTTTTAGTCTGTCGCAGCCAAAAGACCAACACTTACTCACCAAATACTTACCCACTTAATGACACTGACTCATGTACGTTTTACACAGTAAATGATTCTCTTCCTACTCCCCAAATCTCCTAAGTTTCATGTTTTACTATAACTTTCTTATTTGTCCCTATGTTTGAAAGTCACAGAGAAGGCTAAACACATTGTGCTCAGTTTCTTAGTCTACGGCGCTGACTCCTGAGCTTCATCATTTGTTATATGTGTTATATTTACTGCCACTCATTGTAAACCCTTGAAAAAGTTAAAACTGTTGTGTTTAATTTTAGTCTGCGGGATTGACTCTCTTTGTATATTGGCAAAGATTTGTAATGTATTTCCTATATGTTGTTGTCACTGCATGTTTTAGTAAAAACAAAGCTAATGGTTGCTAGTTTTTGATCTACGACATCAATTCCGCAATTGTGTTAGTTTCTTTCATTTTAATCTATGGTGTTGATTTTGTTCGTCCACCGCAATCTTTCCCCTATGAGTGTTGTAGCCCAGTAGATCAGAAAACAAGAGGGAAGCACCATCAGCCATCGGGTAGATCAACAGGCCTGGTGTCGAGTTTTGGGCTCAACATCCCCTCTAAAGCTTAGCCCATGTTCGGTCCATTTGCAAAGCGGCACGTGGTAGACAAAGAAATTTTGAGCATCCACAGTTGTTAAGGGGAAAGTTTTTCTGAATCTAATTCTGATGTAAGCTTCTACTCATTATTATTGTACTGCTACCATAGGGATACATGGAGTACCTTAGTAGCTCTCTTATTTTGTGCAGTGGGAGATAAATATGTTTCCTATAAAGGTGAGAGAGAATCTTGGCTTTACTTCATTGCTATCATAATTTAGCATGTAATATAGTTTATTGCCTATAATTTTCATCATCGGCTTCTGACAATCTAAATATGATTTTTCTACAAATATGCGTGTACGACAATCTTTTGGATTTTCTTTTGTAGTTTTTTTATGTATTTATAAAGAGTGGAAGTTATGTGTAGTTCTGTTACTACAATATTTTTGCTAGCTTTCAGTGTTTGGAATCTAGATGTAAGGAACATTTCCAGAATATATGTTTCAGTGCTGACTAGTTTCTCAAATGTAGCTGGTCCTATAAATCATGTCTTTGAGTTCCAAGGAGTTTTGCAACAATTTTTTTTTTTTTTGGTTCTAATTTTGCGTTTGTTATGATTAGTTACATATCAACTTCACAAGATTTTGTCTCTATAGCATTATGTAAAAGACTTTTAAAATCTTTGATGTTTTCAAATATTTTGGCCATGAGACCAGTGTTCATCAAATATTTTCAATGATAAATTGGTTTGGGTTTTATATTTCACTAGTATCAACTTTCTATTTCTTATATTTGTTTTAGTTTGCATGTTAATGTTATATAATTTTTTTATTTGCATGATGCATACTATGAAAAAGAGTGCCACTGTTGTATTTGGCACGGATGGTAGATATACTTTTTTGTTTTTTTTTTTTTTTAATGAAAAATGATTCTTATAGGTTTGCTGTTTGTCCCCTTTTGTGAGCTTTCAGTGCCTTGAATACAGGAGCAATGGTTATTACACTCTTCACTTAGTCATATCATAACTTCTGCGAGCTTCCTTGTAAAGTAATAATTGATTAAGAAAATAAATTAATGAGCTTTAAACTCTATAGTTGAAGTTTTTTTGCTAAAACTCTATACTTGAAGTATAGAGTATATAGAGTATATAACTCTATACTTGAAGTTGGGAATGGTGGTGTTAACCATTTTGTATATTGTAGCATATTGATTCTTATAACTATAACTTTTGACTCATAGTCAATCAAGAGCCTTTGTCTTCTCTTATGTCTTCATCCCTGGAAAGATTAGCATCTAATCCATCTCAATTGGGCAAGGAGCTTTTGTAGCCTTACTTGCCACATTATGAGATTTAACAATGATGCAACTGGGAATCACACTTACAAGTTGATGTTATCAACAATGATCCCACATTGGAGCATTTAGCTTTTGTAGCCTTGCAAAATTTATAGACAAATTCAACAATGAAGGGAATCACACTTACAAGTTAAATGTCAATGAATTTGCAGACTCTTACAATTCAACGTAAAATGTGTTTAAAAATCTAAATTAACTACAAGGCTGCTTCTAAATAAAGCCTATATCCTAACTTGTAAGATCATTAAAATCTCATAGCATTTTTAAATTCAATAGTCAACTCATAGAAAGTCCAAGGCCAACGCATACAACACCTCTCTTTAAACATTTTTTGCTCCGCAAGACAAGAAAAGTTGCATCTCCTTAAAAAACAACCTGCTTTATTTATCACTCACACCTCAAATATAATCATTCTTGGGTATCTTTAGAGAACAGTAAGAAATTATGTTTATAGTTTTATTGAAGGCATCTTCCATGAGCATTACTAAGGTGATATACTTAAGGCATATGTTGTAACAACTACTTGAAATATAGCTCTATGAACCTTAAAACAACATATTTCGCTTCACAAAATATAAGACTTCTCAGATGATAGCAAATTAATCACAAAATTTTTCCCAAAACTTTGCTCACCTTCACTTATCACCACACACAATAAAAAAGAAGAGAAAAGCAACAAAAAAATACCATTCCAAGTCCCTAAGCAAACTTTAGGCCAGGAACTTATCATAGAGTTATCAAAGTTGTTCTTTTCCTTTTAGATGTCCCCAACAACTTATCCAAAAATAAATAAATAAAGTCTCCAACAAACAAAATAAAATGAAATAAAATAAATAAATAAAGATAAGATAAGATGAGTTTTGTTATGTTATCAACAAAATACAGTGAACAATACATAATATTCTCCATCATCTACAAAATATCCTCCATCTACAAAATATTCTCCAACTACTTGTTGGCCATCTCAACAGTAAAGACTTAATTTTCACCTTCTTCATTAAAAGATGTCCACACTGCTCAATAATATCCCTGTAAGAGTAATACAATTTTCATTAAACTCCACATTCTTTTGTGTTTCATCAACAAATCAAGCAAGTTTTAGTCCAAAAATGGTTCATATTTCCTAAGCTGAAATAAAAGAGAGATAAATATCTCATCCTTATCCATACTAATCCTTCAAAGAAAGTAATTTCAAAATTCCATGCAATGTAAATATAGAAGCAAGTTAATAGAAGTAACCAAATCTTCCAAATTAAGAACAAATTATAAAGGAAGATATTACTTACAACTCTTCCAAATCAATTATTTTAAAAGCTACTGTTCATGTCCCACACGGCCTCAGTTTCTTCTTTATGCGTTTTGGGAGGATCCTACATTAAGGCTGCTGAGGATGATCTACTTGTGGGGCCTCTGTTTGCTCTGGTCCACGTTGCTTACGTTTACCCTCAAACAGGCCCATCCACCTGCCCAACCAAGTCTACTGCCAAAGGCGGTTCTTTTAATGTGGTGGGTAAGGATGAGGGAGAGGGTGAACAAGTCTGGTTGGGGCCCGTGGATGTCATTTCAACATGGGCTATGGAAAGTAATGGTGTAGGGATAAATACAAATGTTGAGCTACTTGGTTGAATGGACGTAACACATTCTAACTTGACCGTGTCCATGGGATGAATAGAGGTGGCTGGAGTGGACTCAGGGGTAGCAAGATGATCCTTTAAATTAGTACTGGCAATCAGAGGGGGGGCTTGGTTGACACGTTGAGCTCGACCAGCACCTTGGGCATGTCCCCCACCATGTGGTGCACCTTGGGCACGTCTACCACCACGCGGTGCACCTCGAGCACGTCCACCACGACTCGGGGAGCTACGTGGTGTGCCATTAACAGCATTTGGTGGATTGACTGGGGCAGATGTGATGTCCCGCACCACCTAGCATTATAAATTAATTATATTAATATTAAGTCACAAAAGGATTATAGGTTCAATATTTTACATGATTAGTTAATTTAAATTGGTTAGATACTATACCATTTTAATATAGACACAATATAATTAGTGAGGCATATAATTTAATTAATCAAACCCCAAAACTAGTATTAAGGCAATTAAATTTACATGTAGGGCACTTTGGTCATTACACTTAAATTGGTGGCCCAATGGAAATTTGCCATGTGCCCCCACCTTTTAATTGCATTATATGCTAGATAACATGTGTGATTCATTAAACCAAAACCCCATAGTCAGCCCATTGACCCCATAGTTGACCGGCCCTATAAACACAATTTACCCCCACCCCTCCTAACATTAAAGACAAAACAAAATGCTCTTCTCTCCCTCTTAACCCACGGTTCCAACAGCCCCAAGAGAGCAAAAAACTCCCATTTCTCTCCCTCTCACTCTCGGGTCAGCATCTTTCAAGGGGAAAAACCCCATTTGTTTCCTCAAGTCTCCTTCCACAATTCATGCTAGAGTGAGCCTAGCATCATCATCCAAGAACCCTAAGCTAGGTAAAGATTTTTAACTATCAAATACTTGGATTTTGGGGAAATTCTTAGGGTTTTCTATTCTTTGAGGTTTTGGGTTTGTGACAATGTTATTTTGGAATGAAAGAAAGGTAAATCCATGAACATGCATGTGGAAATTGATGTGCACCTTGCTGTAATTTTAGGTTGGGTGTGCATTGGTTGTGCACTTCAAGTGTTTAATGGTTTGTTTCAATGAATATGTTGTGTTGGAAATTTTTAGGGTTTAATATTTGAGATTTGTTAATGGAAGTTGCTGGGATTTTATGTTGCTATGTGGGTTTGGTGTTCTATTTTAATACACGGATTGCATGTTGTGATTTGAGTATTAATCTATGCTTGAATGTGCCATTAGAGATGGATTTGAGGTGAATTGTTGAGAAATTTTACTGCTCTGTCAAATCTGCGTGAACAGTGATTCTGTTCTTATTGAAAATAGATATGAGGAAACGGTTTTCTCTAGGGTAATCTATCATATGTCTAGGTTATGTATATGAAATTTCATAGAAAAATATTGAGTTTTGATAATTATTTGTTATTTTACAAGAAAACTGTGCAAATCTGTCAATTTGACAGATTCTGTGTTTGTCTGTTTGAAATTGCATAATAAATCCAATATTTGGAATTTAAGTGATTGGAATAATTTTCTGGAACCCTAGAATGTATATGTTATTGATGGAATTAGCCCCATGTCATTTTAGTATATAATGAATTGTGAGCACATATCTAAAGTCACCTTAAAAACTGTACTGACAGATTTGAGTTCATGAAAGTACTAGAATTTTAATAAATTCTAGATATACTATTTTGAGCTGAAATTTTGATGAGAGATGTTAAATATATGGTGTTACCTCACATTAAGATTTCAGGATATTTTGATGTTTCTAAATTTGTCAAATGAATTTTATAAGATACTGTTCCTGCAAAAAATATGTTAAAGATGAGTTGAAAACACTGAAAGTTAGAAGAATTTATTCTCATGCTATTTTGAGTAGATTGGGTTGAAATTTGGTTTGAGTATTTCTTAGTGTGTTTAAGACTGGGATGAATTTTTGTATGCCTTGCTTTCATTGTTTGGTAGCTGAAATAATAGCAGGAGCCTTAGTGTCTTTTGTTTCTAATAAATTCATTACTCTATGAATTAATGTGCGAATGTGAGGTGTACCAAGCTAATGTATGCTTTCTAAAGAAGCTATGTTTTAATGTTTGATTTATATGGATGCCTTGAATATGATTTTGAGGCTTAATAAGGGTTTGGTAAAGATTAGTTAAGATAAGTTAAGAGAAATTATGGTCATAAGTATTGATTAGTCTATTATGAGTTAAGGTTGGTATTAAGTTGAAACTAAAATTAAGTTAAAGTTAACTTAGCTCCTATACTTGATTTAGGATAATCAATGGAGGATAGGTGAAGCGATCTGCTTGAAACTCTTGGAATCCAGCTACTGGACTGAGGTAAGGGAATGTGCCATGAAAATTTGATAGTTCATGTTTTAAGAATATATCTATATATGTTTTTATTAATGCTTTCAGTAAACTCAGTTTGATACTTGTTATAAAGAAAACATGCATTGATTTAGAAACAATTTTGAGTTGGTACAGTTAAGACAAATTTTAGAAGTAAGCTGTAGATATGCTATGAATTTTGGCTTAGTAAGGCAAGATAGAGATTGAAAAATAAACAAGAATGATATGTTTTAAGAACATCTAAAACAGTTTTGAGTGTGATGTCCTGTAGACTGATAAACCAAGGCCACGAGGGGATCGTATGCCCTAAAGACATGGCAGCAGGCCACAGGGGTTTTATTCCCTGTAAACCGGCAACAAGTAAGGCCACGAGGGGTTGTATTCCCTGAAAATATGGCAACCCAGGCCATGAGGGGATCTTCGGATCTTTGTAGACTGGCAACTCAAGCCACGAGGGGATAGTTTCCCTGTAGACATGGCACCAATAAGGTCACGAGGGGCAAAGTCTTAAAGATAAAGTACAGTTACATGTTCCATATAGTTTTGCTATATTATGCAATAGTTAGAGATAAGTTTCTCTTCAGAATAGTTTAAGAGAACATAAAGGAATCATGCTATATGTTTAGATTTCAATAGTTATATTATGCCTTATAAGTTATTAGATATTATGTTTATCAGTATGAAACATATATGTTCAAGAAATTCATGAAATCGTTTTAGCATGAATTTTTATACGCAAGTCATATCCACAAATATTATTCTGTTTATCATGCATTCATGCATACTATTAAATCTTCATGTCACGCCTCCCTTACTGAGCAAAGTGGATTGCTCATATTGTAGGAACATCCTATAGTGTAGCCAAGAGTCTCAGCATGGAGGAGCAATTTTGTTGTATCTAAAACTAGTCTTAGACGTTTTGAATTTTTGTGTATATAAGCAAAAGTGATGTATATGTTTAAATAGTCTTCTGCTGTATTAAAGTTATTATGTCCACATACTGATGTATTTTGTATAAACAGTTATAGATGCTCTGACTATTATCACTTCCTTTAGGTGAACTAGTATACTCATTCATTTTGTAAAGGAGTATGTTTATAATATTAGGAGTTCCCAACTCAAGAAGAAGTTAAAGAATCAAGATGAGAGAAAAGAAAAGAAAGAAGAAAAATTTATACTCCTTTTAGTTGGTTCGTGTTAATATCAGGCACAGGCTTGGTATTAGTATGCCAGTCCAATTTCGAATCATATTATGGATTTGGGTCGTGACAGCAGATGTAGAAGCATCAGCCAATGTCGTAGGGTCTAATCTATTCAATGAGTTCAAAATTTCAAGGCCCCGATATAATCTATTTTCCTCAGTTCCAGATGGACACATAGTGATGTGGCTAACCAAAATATCAGCACGTCACATAAAAAGTACATGTCAGTATACAACTTCATAATATTTATGGATAACTCCAAAGAAAATAACTTAATACCAAACTTTAGAAACCTTACCAGCTCATCATACTGACTATTATTCTTATTGATACAACGTCGAGTAATCTTATGGTACCACTCTATATACGGATGACTATATAAAATGGGCTGCTGCAATAAGGGATGGGTCACGAAACTCTCAGCCCATCTGTTCTACTTTTGAATATAATGCTCCCATTCAATAGTCCAATCTGTGTTAGACTTTCCCCTTAGATCGACATCGTGTACCTGAGCTTCTGTATCAAAGGGCCCTGGAATGTTTTGTTTCATGCCAAACTGCTGAAGAACCCAATTGGGTACATGCCACTCTATGAGATGACCACATACCAGGGGTGACATCGTATGCCAAATATTTTTTCCAGCCTTGCAATACGCTGGAAGTCCATCTAAAATCTTGTTATATGGCTCTCAGACAATTTAAAAAAAAAAAAAACACCCGCATTAGGTGACGATAATTTTTCAAAAATCATGAACAACCCATCACACATTAACATTTTATTAAAAAGATCAAAATAAAGAAATAAAATAAAATAAAAACGCTACCTAATAGGGAAGTATAGTGAAAAAAAACGAGGATAGAACTTGAGCACATGTGTTGGGACCTTTTTCTAGCACTTTACCCCTTGCCACCTATATACATGAACACAAAAACATTCTCATTAGTTATCATCAACACATGCAATTGCAAAACATTTTGTATGAAAAATAATATATCATTGTATTCACCATGAATTGAGATAATAGTGTTTCACTTAATAATTGAATATAGCCTAAGTTCCACTTGGAGATTTTAGGGTGGATCGTTAGTGTTTCTTATGTTGACCTTTAGAAATTGATCTAGTCTATACATAATCACAAGTTCGCATACATAATGAAGTAAGTAGTTTTCTAATTGACTATTAATTTCAGATGCTTCAGATTTTCAATTCCATCTTCTTTATACCTGAAACTGTTGTGTGTTGAAGCAGATTACTGTAGGCCAAATTTGCCAAAAAATTCATTTTTTAACAGTTTCTCAAAAAAATAAGCTGATTGAAAGAAGTCTTTAAAAAAGACAACTTTCATATAAATAAACCTGAGAACCTATCCTCATCTTTTAGTCGCAAAATGTTGTTGATTCTAGTTAGGTATTGAATATAGCCTACATAATTAAATATACCCTAAGTTTCACTTAACAATTTACCTTAATAGTCCAATTGGTGTGGACCTAATGCCATGGGGACCTCGGGGTAGTGGCTGGCCATTAACATCCTCACCATAGTCAATCTCTGGTGGTGATACAAGTTCAGGCACAATGTGTGGAAACCTTTCCCAGGCTCACATCTGGAGCAGGATCAGTGGGCCAGCAATGTGCTTGGCAGTGAACTCACATGCGCAACATAACTCTTTGTACATCCATGCAAGTGCCGCACCGCCCCAACTATACTCTCTGGTCTGATCGAAATCCTCTAAGAACTACAGCCACACTACATGGACCTTATTGTTAGACTTGTCTATAAAGATGTTCCCGCCCAACATACTTAACATATAGAATCGGGCATACTGTTGCACAGTCTGCTCATTAGTCTCAGCTATAATTGGGGCCTGAAATTGCTTACTAAGCCATGGCAATATAATGCGCGACCCGTCCAATGCCTGTTCACATGTAATGTTGCCAAGTAATTGTCAACAAAGCTCGACAGGTTCTACACTAGTTGAGGCCACCAATGGACGACCATCAATTGGCAGTCCTAGCAGCACCTCCACATCCTGCAATGTGATTGTCATCTCACCATGTGGCATGTGAAATGTGTGTCTCTTGCCACCATCGCTCCACTAAAGCGGTAATCAATGCACAGTCGATCCGTATGAAACTGAGAGCATATAGCCCATATAGCCTAGCTCGCTGGATGTATGAGATGACACGAGGATGTGGCTGCGGACCTCGTAATACCACTTTAGAGGGGCGACGACAATGGAGAAATTGTTCAACCTGCGAAAGTAACAAAAAGATTTTAGTATCTTTTATTATTCATGTATTAAAATGACTAAAATGCTAAATTAATAATTTTGTTTACACACACAAAGATTAGTTCGATAAAATCTGTTATGCCAGACATGACTACTCATAATCAATGAACAGTGGATGATCAAAGTAATAATGTATGAATTGTGTATTAAACAGAAAATAACTAAAATACGTACTAACGACCCATTCCAAATGGTAGTAGATCGATGATACTCTTGCCTTGTCAAGATTGACGGATCAACAGGACCTGGATCCATCGAATCAATATACTGTAAAAATGAAGAAAATGATATGTCAAATCAATGCACGTCCATATACTGACAAAATATACATGTGACAAATGTATGTGTATAATGTAATAATAAATTTTAATTGACAAGAATAATGCAGCAATAAAGAAGGATTGACGTGAATAATGCCGCAATAAAGACTTCTTTATGTACTTATAAAAAAAATAAAGACTTGTTTATGTTAGATCAAAAGTGTATTTCTCACATCTATATAATGCATGTTAACCCTTCACATTCTTTGCACATTCACTTCTCCAGAAATACAATGGCAAGCAATAATTGGATTTTACCTTATTTTGCTTATAACTATGTAAGGGAGAAATATACCGACATAAGAGAATATTACGTAGGCTTAAGGCGTGAGTGGGAGTATCGTTACAACAAATCCAACACATTGCACACTGATGTTGTAGTACTTGTAGCACCTCTTCTTGATCGTGTTTCACTAACCATGCCAAGGAGTAATGTGGTCGACTATGAGAAAGTAGTGAAACAAATTCGCAAGGAGAACAATCTTATGTTACTACGTCGTTGTCGTTATTACATGCTACAGCTTGCAAAAGAGATGGCTATAGCCACACAAAGAGAACTCACTCCAAATGAGCAAACCAATGTGTTAAGTTACGATGAGTACTTATTTGATGGTTAAGTACATCTAAAATGGGATTTGAAAACTCTATGTGTTTGCCTTGGTTATATTAATGCATTGTAATATTCGTTTATGCTTTGTAATTTTATGCATTAACACATTGTAATATTCGTGTACGTCTTTTAATTAAGGTTTAGAAATGGTAGTTGCAATGTTGCATTGCTATCCTTGATGTATGTTTTATGTATTATGATATTATGTAATTGTACATTATCTACGTTATTGATGGTTACAAATGACAATCCAAAGTACAACTACTATTTAAAATTCAATTATAAATATGTGATACAAATTGCATTATAAGTACTCACAAATGATATTACATTAACCATCATAATGTCATTCAAAATGCATTACATTTTGTCATTCTTCATCTGACATATCCACATCAGAAAGATTCTCTTTTTGGGAAAGACACCATTCCATGTTTCGTGCTTCTTGATAATCACCATACATGCGTAATTCACGAATTCGAACCTGTAGGCCGTAACGATTTAAACATATCAACATTCGGTTATTCTCCTCTCGAATATGATTTAATGTCATGCGAAGTCCATGTATACTATCTCTTTGCATGTTAGTTGCAACTCGTTGAGGCACCACTAATCCATGTCTAATCATTTGATTGTACCAGTCCTTTGATTGAGTTAACATAAATGATCATTCTTGCGTCATTGTATTTAACACTTGTCCACTATCTCGCAAGTTCGGATCCATGGGATATCGGAACTCATCTTCACCTGCTCAATGACGTCCTATTGCTTTGAAGATATCACTAGGGGTGTAATTCATAATTGATATTGGATAGTTAACCAACCTACATTAGCATGAGAAGTCGTATTACGGTGGATTGACATAATTGTAGGACATTGTATATGAGAATCGTCACGTGACTCAGTGATATGACAAGTCAAACATGTTTATGACAGCACAAAATCCTAGAGATGATTCAGCACTGCATGTGACTAATTAACATGACAAGTCAAACATGTTGATGTCTCAGCACAAAGTCCTAGGGTTGATTTAGTAGTGCATGAGACTAACTGACATGATGATAAGTCACGAAATATGACTTATTTACCTATGTTTTTAGAGAGAATTTAATGGGATTATTATGCATGATACGTTGAATTACACATAAGTTATACAATTCTTTAATTTCATTGCATCGCATGAAATTTACCATTTATGTGAGTTATATTGATCCCATAGAGTGTTAACTTAGTTTGTTATATTTGTAGGTCTTAATGAAGCAAAAGAAGGTTAGCCCAATTCAATTGGAGTCCAAATAAAATAAGGAATCAAAGAAAAATCGCAGTCCAATTCGTACTAGGATTCCAGCTTGCATATGTCTTCGTATTTGGGCCATAACTTTCAACTCAAATATCGGATTGATGCGATTCAAGTTGGGCTGGAAAGCTGATTCAAAGGGCTACAATTTTGTGTCTAATGAGAATTTCCTAATTCGGACTTATAATGGGCCAAACGTGACGGTCAAGTAAAGCCTAAAAATCTGGGATTTTAAACCTACGAAAATTCTAGTTTTATTAGGATTTCTAGACCTATTTAAAGGTTCATTAGGTCAAATTTGAGAGCACTCTTCTCTCTTCTCTCTTAGCCTCCTCTCTTTAAGTCTCTCTTTACCTCTCTTCCCCAATGTGTTTTTTAGATTTTTGTTTAGTATTTTTCATGGAAGGCTAAAACCTTAGCTTAGACTAAGGGGGATTTCCCTTTATAAAATACTATTTATTCTTTTAATGCCATGAATGTGTTTCAATGTTTATAATTTCTTTTATTGATTGTTCATACCTATTATATTATTTTTTTATTTGAAACTTTTAGGGTTTGAACCGTTTCATAAGTTCAGTCAGGCTTTTCTTATAGTTATGTAAGACCCCTAGATTTATTAAATACAAAACCTTAATTGCATTAGATATTATTGTTTGCTGCGTTATTGCTTGAGAGTATATCGTCGTCTTATGATTTTTCTAGTGTAGTTATCGATTTTATGCTTTAATCAATGGACAATCTTTAGAAAAATTTATATTAGAATTATTTATAAAGTCTTTATTGCAAATCTTCCAATTGATGGTTTGGGATGAGAAACCATCAATTGAGTTATGACATGGTAAAATTGAATTTATAGTATTTTTATAAAGTGGATGAACCTAAAGTCTAAGCATTTTTACTCATTGCATTTTTCTTAATTTTAATTATTAGTTTTCTACAAACCTCAAAATATTATTTTCTTTATTTTTACTGTTTTAAAAGTGTCTCTTGAATTCCAATCTCCCTGTGGTTCGACAACCCTCTTCACTACTATACTATCCATCCCTCATCAAAATTGACCCGACATCAATTTTTGGCATCGTTGCCGGGGAGTTTCGATACATTCAAAGACAACTTCGTGGAACAAAGATCACCGGTGGAATCTACTCTATTGGTAACCTCGTTCCATTCTCCCTTATTTTTGTTTTACATTTTGTTTTTCTTTTTGCATTTACTTTAGTTATTTGTCTACATCACATTGTGTATGAGCACTTGGGTAAGGAACGAAAAAAGAAGATTAGAGATTTTTGAAACATATTTTGCAAACCTTTTTGATACACCAACATCTTTACCCAAATCATCCACAATGGGTGACGACACAGATAGCAATCATGAAGGGAATAGAAAAACTATGTATGATTTGTTGCATCCCACTCAAAGTTCTATACCATCATGCATCATGTTTCCACCTAATGCACCATATGTTGAGTAAAACAAGGACTTTTGGCTATACTTCCAGATTTTTGAGGTCTTGAAAATGAGAACCCTTATGTGCATATTAGGGCTTTTGAGGAAGTGATTAATAGTTTTTATGCCCAACATGCTGTTGAGACTGCTAAGCTTAGATTTTTCCCATTTTCTCTTAAGGATAGAGTAAGAGGTTGGTTATACACCTTGAAGCCTAGGTCTATAGGTAATTGGGGTGAGATGGGGCATGAGTTTTACAAGAAATATTTTCCTCCCCATAAGGTCCAACAAGTTAAGAGAAAGATTTCTAGTTTTATCGAGGGAGAGAATGAGTCATTATTTCAAGCTTGAGAGCGGTATAAAGATCTCTTTAATTTTTGTCCAACTCATAGTTATGAGAATTGGAGATTGGTGGCTTATTTTTATGAGGGTCTTACACCTAGAGATAGACAATTTGTACAACTCTCTTGTGGAGGAGGATTTTTACAAAAAGAACTTGAGGATGCAATAGATTATCTAGATGAGATTGCTGAGAACTCAAATACTTGGATTAGGCCAAGTGCTACTGAGAGCACAGATAGGTCTAGGACCACCTCTACTACTGCTGGTAGAGGAATTTATCAACTTAAGGAATAAGATACCATGAAGGCCAAACTAGAGAGTTTAACCAAAGAGATTGAGGCCTTAAAGTTGAAAGATACTATTGGAGTCAAGCAAGGCTACCAAGCTGAAATTCATGAGGTATGCACTGTGTGTCATAATGAACATCCCATCAAGGATTGCCCATTACTACCTAATCTTGTAGGGATTTATGAGGAACAATGTGGGGCTATAGGTAATTTTAAGAAGCCTTATTCCCCTTATTCTGAGACTTATAACCCTGGATGGAAAAATCACCCTAATTTTGGTTGGAAGAATGACACTAGTTCTCCCCAACAATCATCCTTGCCACAAAGGAATTTTTCTCAATCCTATCCCATACAACATGTATCACAACCATCATCATCATCATCTAATTCACTTGAGCATAATCTTAATGCATTCATTGAAGCTCAAACTAAGGCTAATCAAATGTATGATGCATTTAATCAAAAGCATAAAGCAACCATTCAAAAGCATGATGCTATTCTCAACTGCTTGGTTGAAGATAATAAAGAGTTTAGGAGCCATCTGTCTAAATTGACCACCACATTATCTGTTAATGAAAAAGGGAAATTTTCATCCCAAGCTCATATCCCACATGGTCAATATATGGCTCAAAGTTCTCAAGATAAGCCTAATAATGAGTATGTCAATGTAGTCACCACTCGAAGTGGAAAGACTATGGTTACTCCCCCTGTGGAGGAACAAACTGAAAATAGAGATAATATTGAAGAGCCCACCATTAATGAACCGGTTAGGAGACCAATTTTTGTCCCATTCCCTCAAGCCCTAAAGACTTCTAGGAAATTGGACTCTAGCCCTGAAATTTTGGAGAACCTAAGGTAAGTAAGAATCAACCTTCCTCTTTTGCATGTGATTAAACAAGTGCCTAGTTATGCCAAGATTCTAAAAGATTTGTGCACCATGAAGAGGAAACAAAATGTGAAGAAAACTGCTTTCCTCACTGAACAGTTTAGTGCTTTAATTCAACATAAAATACCTCCCAAATATAAAGACCCTGGTTGCCCAACGATTTCTTGCATTATTGGTGATCATGATATTGAGCAAGCTTTACTTGATCTTGGGGCAAGTGTTAATTTGATGCCTTATTCAGTGTATTTACAACTCGGTCTAGGAGAGTTAAAACCCACCATGGTGGTGTTACAATTGGCAGACCAGTCTGTAAAAACACCTAAGGGTGTTGTGGAGGATGTTTTTGTTCAAATTGATAAATTTTATTATCCTGTTGATTTTCTCATTCTTGAAACTGAATCTGTTGTGCATGCTAATTCTAAAATTTCTATTATTCTTGGTAGACCCTTTTTGGCTACAGCTAATGCACTTATTAATTGTAGGAATGGCTTGATGAAGCTCTCCTTTGGGCACATGACTTTGGAAGTGAACATCTTCAACATTGGGAAGCAAATCTTTGAAAATGAAGACTGTGAAGTAGTGAATTGGATAGATGCAGTTGTGCAAGAGCAATTCACCAAGACATATCATTCTGACCCTCTTGACTCTTGTTTATTAAATTTTTCTGATGGTGACTCTAGCATTGGTTCTAATATTGCAAATGTTTGTTTTTTGCTTGACTTACAGGTTATGGAGCTCAATTGTTGGAAGCCAAGATTTGAGGAGCTACCTAAAAGTGAAAATAAAGCTCTACCCTCTAGTGTTGCAAGACCAAAACTTGAACTAAAGCAACTATCAAATGGGTTGAAATATGCATTCCTTGAATCAGGTGATACCTTTCCTGTTGAATCAGGTGATACCTTTCCTGTTGTTATCTCTTCTATTTTAAACATGGATCAAGAAGGTAAATTGGTTGAGTTGTTGAGAAAACATAAGACCGCAATTGGTTGGACCATAGCGGATATAAAGGGAATTAGCCCTTTAATTTGTACTCATAGGATTAATTTTGAGGATGAGGTCAAGGCCTCTAGACAATCTCAACGTAGACTAAACCCAAACATGAGAGAAGTTGTAAAAACTGAAGTTTTAAAGTTGTTGGATGTGGGTATCATTTATCCAATTTCTGATAGTAAATGGGTTAGTCCTACTCAAGTGGTTCCTAAAAAGTCAGGAGTCACTGTTGTGAAAAATGAGCATGGGGAGTTAGTACCCACCAAACTTGTCACCGGATGGCGGATGTGTATTGATTATAGGAAATTAAATACCGCCACCCGAAAAGATCACTTTCCTTTGCCCTTTATTGACCAAGTCTTAGAGAGAGTGGCTGGGCACTCTTTCTATTGTTTTCTGGATGGCTATTCTGGATACTACCAAATTGAAATTGACTTAGAAGACCAGGATAAGACCACCTTCACATGTCCCTTTGGCACATATGCATTTCGTCGCATACCATTTGGATTATGTAATGCTCCGGCCACTTTCCAAAGATGTATGATGAGTATTTTTAGTGATATGGTCGGAGAAATTATGGAAGTGTTCATGGATGATCTTTCTGTTTTTGGAAATACCTTTTATGATTGTTTGCAGAACTTAGGCAAAGTATTGGCTAGGTGTGAGGAGAAAAACCTTGTGCTTAATTGGGAGAAGTGTCATTTTATGGTGTCTTCTGGAATTGTCCTAGGCCATATTGTTTCATCCAAGGGGATAGAGGTAGACAAATCAAAAATTGAATTAATCACTAAACTACCTACTCCTAAAACTGTTAAAGATGTGAGATCTTTTCTAGGCCATGCTGGCTTCTATCGTAGGTTCATTGAAGGATTCAGTTCAATTGCTAAACCATTGTGTAAGCTTCTTCTTAAGGATACTCCGTTTGACTGGACGGAAGCATGCCAAGAAGCTTTCACTAAGCTTATTGGCAAGCTCACATCCGCTCCTATTATGCAAGCACCTAATTGGAGTCTTCCTTTTGAACTTATGTGTGATGCTAGTGATTATGTTATAGGAGCTGTGTTAGGGCAACGTAAAGATAAGAAACCACATGTAATTTACTATGCTAGTAGAACTCTAAATAGTACTAAAATGAATTATACCACAACTGAAAAAGAGTTACTAGCTATTGTGTTTGCTTTAAATAAATTCCGCTCTTACTTGATTGGCTCACCTATTGTATACTTTATTGATCATGCCGCACTTAAGTATCTTTTTACCAAAAAGGATGCTAAAGCGCGCCTAATTAGGTGGATCTTATTATTGCAGGAATTTAATCTCATCATCAAAGATAAGAAAGGAGTCGAGAATGTGGTGGCAGATCACCTTTCAAGGCTTATATTTGAGGATAACATGGAACACTTACCTATTAATGATGAATTTCCTGATGAGCATTTATTTTCTTTATCAAACATACCATGGTATGCTTACATTGTTAATTATCTTGCTGTAGGTGAAATTCCAAAGGATTGGAGCATTCAAGACAAAAGAAAGTTTTTGGTTGAGGTATGTAACTTTTATTGGGATGATCCCAACTTGTTTAAATATTGTCCTGACCAAATAATTAGGAGATGTGTTCCAAACGATGAAGTCATTAGTGTTTTAAAATTTTGTCATTCTGAAGCATGTGGTGGCCACTTTTCTATCAAGAAAACTGCTGCAAAGATTTTGCAATGCGGATTTTATTGGCCTACACTATTCAAAGACATTAATAATTTTTGTCGTTCATGTGAAAGATGTTAAAAGTTGGGGGCAATTTCTCGTCGAAATATGATGCCTCTAAACCCCATTCTTGTGATAGAGATTTTTGATTGTTGGGGTATAGATTTTATGGGCCTTTTTCCCCCATCTTTTGGCTATCTTTACATTCTTGTGGTGGTGGATTATGTGTCCAAATGGGTAGAAGTCGTGGCATGCAAAAACAATGACCATAGGACAATTGTGAAATTTCTTAAAGAACATATACTGGCTAGATTTGGAACACCACGGGCCATCGTAAGTGATCAAGGCACTCACTTTTGTAATAAACCATTTGAAGTTCTAATGTCAAAATATGGTGTCATTCACAAAGTAGCTACCTCATATCACCCACAAACAAGTGGACAAGTGGAACTAGCCAATAGAGAGATCAAACAAATTTTAGAAAAAACGGTTAACCTGGATCGCAAGGATTGGTCTTTAAGACTAGTTGATACACTTTGGGCTTATCGTACTGTTTATAAATCTCCCCTTGGTATGTCCCCTTATCGACTTGTTTTTGGTAAGCCTTGCCATTTGCCAGTTGAACTTGAACATAAAGCCTATTGGGCAATTAAATCTTTTAACCTTAACATTGATGAAGCTGGCAAACTTAGAAAACTCCAAATGAATGAATTAGAGGAGTTGAGAAACGAGGCATATGAGAGTTCTAGAATTTACAAGGCAAAGATGAAAACTTTTCATGATAAAAGAATTTTAAGGAAAACTTTTGTAGTAAACCAAAAAATGTACTTGTATAATTCTAGACTACATAAGCACCCTGGCAAGTTGAGGTCTAGATGGGATGGTCCATACATTGTTAAACATGTTTCTGAACATGGAGCCATTGAGGTAGAAGATCCTAGGGATGGATGCACTTTTAAAGTTAATGGCCAAAGACTTAAACCAACCCTAGAGAGGTTTGTTCAAGAGGAAGAGACTATTCCCTTGGAAGATCCCGTTTATCGGGATGACTAGACTTTCTTTAAGTCTATGTTACCATTGTACCATATTTTATATACTTTTTCTTTTTGTTTGTTTTCTTGGCTTTCTAACAACTTTGCAAGAAGTAGCTTGGGTATAACTACATCATCTCAGGTGTTTTCACTCCCTTTTCCTTTTATTCTATTCTATTGGCATGCCTCTCATTATCTTTCGTTCATGCAAATATTTTAAACATTGAGGACAATGTCTAATTTAGGTTAGGGGGAGGATAATGTATTCATTGATTGATGTACCTCTTGTTGTCTTTGGTTGAGAAGTTAGAAATCCATGCTTTCTTCTGAAAAAAAAAAAAAGAAAAAAAAAGAAAAAGATATGAAGTCTTGAATTGTTGGATAATAATGTTATATTCACATGTTTTATTATGTTTTCTTTAAGAATTCTGTTGAACATTGAACTATGGTTTGAAAGTCATTAGTGAGCTTAAGCATCTCAACACATAATTATTTGATTGAGATATTTGAACATGGCCCTTTATTACTTGTGTTTTGAGTGGTGATTATTACACTTGTACCTTGAATTAAGCACGAGCACGAACATGTAATTTGTGGGGTATGAAGTATGCATCCAATTGTTATGCAATTAAATTGGTTGACTTGTTAGGTAATTAACCTTGGCAAAAAAAAAAAACCATGCGAGCCTTTGATAAAAAAGGTAAACAATTCAAATGGTTGAGATATGAGTGACTAGTTTAGCTTCGTAGCCTTTTTGACTCGAGTTAGTAAACTCTTAGAGGTGTCTCTACATCTAGTGCCCCTTGAGCCAACTGGTTTGGGAATCATTGGTCTAACACTCGATACATGGGTCAATTAGAAAGTTTAATGAAGTTAAACATTGCACAGTCCTCACGCAAAAAAAAAAAAAAAAAAAAAAAAAAAAGCCCTGGTTGATTCATCTAATGGGAATTCCATTGTTCTATATTATTATGTTGGAAAGATATTAAAACCCCATAATTATAGGTTATTTCACTTCACACATCAAGGAACTTGTGTAATGTTTTACTACTTGAATTTAAGTGATTTGGACTTAGTTAAGATCTCTAAAGATTTGAAAGTGGAGTTGATCTATTTAAGCTTGCTAATGAATCAAAACCATTGTTTGTGTGATGTTATATTCTCATTTGATAACATGATTTAATATGTGTTTGTTTTGAAACCAAGATTGAGCAATTCATAGCGTTTGTGGGTATCACTTCTCGTAAACCTTCACGAGACTACAACTCGTCCACTAGGGACACCTAGGGGTTTAAAGGCTTGTTGTATACGCTAAATGCAATCGAGAGTGCCAGCGAAAGTGGCTTAGTTAATTTTGTTTTGATTTATTTTTTTTGATATTTCTGTTTTTAGTTTGCTAGGAACTAGCAAAGTTCAGGTTGGGAGGTGTGATAAGTCACGAAATATGACTTATTTACCTATGTTTTTAGAGAGAATTTAATGGGATTATTATGCATGATACTTTGAATTGCACATAACTTATACAATTCTTTAATTTCATTGCATCGCATGAAATTTACCATTTATGTGAGTTATATTGATCCCATAGAGTGTTAACTTAGTTTGTTATATTTGTAGGTCTTAATGAAGCAAAAGAAGGTCAGCCCAATTCAATTGGAGTCCAAATAAAACAAGAAATCAAAGAAAAATCGCAGTCCAATTCGTATTAGGATTCCAGCTTGCATATGTTTTCGTATTTGGGCCATAACTTTCAACTCAAATATCGGATTGATGCGATTCAAGTTGGGCTGGAAAGCTGATTCAAAGGGTTACAATTTTGTGTCTAATGAGAATTTCCTAATTCGGACTTATAATTGGCCAAACGTGGCGGTCAAGTAAAGCCTAAAAATTTGGGATTTTAAACCTACGAAAATTCTAGTTTTATTAGGATTTCTAGACCTATTTAAAGGTTCATTAGGTCAAATTTGAGAGCACTCTTCTCTCTTCTCTCTTAGCCTCCTCTCTTTTAGTCTCTCTTTGCCTCTCTCCCCCAATGTTTTCTTTAGATTTTTGTTTAGTATTTTTCATGGAAGGTTAAAACCTTAGCTTAGACTAAGGGGGATTCCCCTTTGTAAAATACTATTTATTCTTTTAATGCCATGAATGTGTTTCAATGTTTATAATTTCTTCTATTGATTGTTCATACCTATT
>BKZX01026461.1:0-31972 GCA_014362285.1 Fagus crenata
GGGAATGAAAAAAATATTTTGCAACATGAATCCACCCAAAAATTACATCAAAGGCGAATATAGTCCCATAGAAAACAAAACTAATTGTTGGTGTTCCAAACAACATTATATAAAATTATTATAGCAATACATCACAAACATCAAATCAGTGATGAATTCCATAGTAAACGACTCAGACTCAATACCAGAGTATTACATAGCATAGTAAGATACAAAATTGCAACAAACTACAATAATGTATGATGCCATTTATAGGACACTCGACACTACCAAATTCCAAGAATGAAAATCCCAAACAGGCATTATACTAGAGGCATCACATGTTGTTTGAGATATTTTGCTTACCAATGGCTAGCACAGTCTTAGTAGTTCAGCTACTTTGGTATTCTGCCGGCAAAACATTTAATTAGTGGGAGAGATATGGGTTTTGGATTGGCCTAGAACAAACCAAAAAATTCAAAGAAATCATCTATCGAAATAGGTTGAAATTACTTTCATTGAAGCCCTAACTATTCTACTCCAGCAATGGTGGCGATTGATAGGAATAGAGTGAGCGAGAAAAATTCATATTCTCCAAGAATTGAGAGACAATTTATGGTTTAACAGAGCAAACTCAGCCATTAAAATTGGGAGAGCGAAAAGAATGAGGAGTTATCGGGATTCAAAATAGATGTAAAAAAATTTAATAAAAAATAATAATGATGTGTAAAATTGTTAGAGTTAAAAAGCTGATGTGTCAATATTCTATGAAGTCAACAAAGAGAACAAAAAGTCAACAAAGTTTCGGTTTTACATTATAGTATAGATATAGATGTTGAGAAGATCTCACTGGTCTAGACACTTTATCTAGAATCAACTGAGCCCACACGTGACTCATCACTCATGCATGGACAAAGAAGCACTGGTACGTTTTAGGGTACAGGTACTGGTATCGATATAGTACGACAATACGATAATTCTTAGAAAAGTAGAGTATGGATACAGCGGGGATATATGTTTTATTAAATTTTTTTTATATATTATTATGCTTGTATTTTTCATTTATTGATAAGCATATGTGAATTTAAAAGCAATTATGGATAATAAAGTATATCCATTGCCATTAAATGGTCTTTTAAATTACAAATCAAGATCCAAAAGAGTAAATAAAAGAAGTGTACATCCATATAGTTACATTTAAAGTTCATCTCTCTACTACTTTCACTACTTTTATCTATTTTTGTGATATATCCAAAAGAAAAAAATGAAAGAAAATGATTTTTTTTTTTTTGAAAAATTTGGGTATGCCTAGGATACGCATGCAGAAATACCCCAAGAGTACAAGTACCTAAAAAGTATTCGGTATGGGTACGGCTCCATTTTTGGAGTACCCGTGCTTCATAGTGCATGGAGTCACTTTGTCTAGAATCACTTAAGCCCACATACTTGGGTGGCTGGTGTGCTATGCTACCAAATATCAACCAAAAAAAGCAAAGTTAAAGAATTTAGGATTAAAATAAGCTATACCTAACTCATTATTTTTTGTTTTTCTTGTACTTTTGGTTGTTGTAGGAAGCAAAAATTGTTGTATATTTGTTATAAATATAGTGATATAGAAGTGGGTTTATATTTGAAGGCATTAGTAACACATTTGACAATTGGACATGTGGCATGTGCACGTGTGATTCTGGTGTAGAAAATAACCAACTCATGGGAGTTATTTTTTATGTAAAGAATAACTAACTCATGGAAGTTATTTTCTGAAATGTTATATTGTTCTAGAATGGTGCCAATTAAATTGTCTACAAATTAAAGTGCCTGAATTCATTGTCAAATACACAATTTTGTAAAAATACTCTTTAAAGGAATTACCGAATTTACTTTCTGTAATTGGTGACTTTGTTATATCCTGGAAGTGAATTGCCTTAACCCGGAAGCAAAACTCTTTTAGAGTGGGAGTAATTATCACCTTAAAGAAAGTGATTACACGCCTCAAAGTTGCATTTATTTTCTGATCTTGGCAAATTCTCCAACAATTTTAAGGTGATAATTTAAAGTTTGTGATACGAATGTCCAGCGACAAGAGGTTGTTGTTCAAATCTTTACGGTAAAACACTCCATGTATTATTTTTAATTTAATATTGTAACTGTGAAAAGTTGCTACCTTTCGTGTGATTGTCGAAATTCATTGTTTTCGTTGAATTTACTGGTTTCATACTTCAATTTGTTGCACCATAAGCCCAGTCTTTTGGGTAATGTGATTTTGCAAATGTTTCTTTCTCCTTATCGTATTGATATCTAGGTTCTTTAAAACGATTGAAGACATGTTGAAGTAAGTTAATAGTGTGCAACATATATTTTGGAGAGTGATATTTCCACACTCAAGTGTGATAATTCCACACTAAAATAAATTGAAAATACCAAAATACCCTCAATGCAAGTGATCAAAGATTAAACATTTGTTGAGTACAAGGGCAATTTAGTCTTTTAATGACACACTTTTCTATATTAGTGTGAAAATAAAAGTTTGAAGTGTGAAAATATCATTTTTCTATATTTTTAGTGTGAAAAGAGTATTCATCCTTTGTGCGACATTGAAAAGTTTCCTGGGTTTTCAGTTTTCATAAACAAGAATATTATATGAATAGTCATTGAATTATATGATTGCCGAAATATTGTTTTCAGAAATACAGAAACGGTTTTAATGTTCCTAATATAATATTATATGAATAGTATTAAAATAATTAAAGACTTAATGTCAATATAATAGCAATATTTTATGAATATGAATATTGTTCTATACATTATTGATTGATTTTTTTTTTTTTTTTTTGAAACTGATATACTGTTTGCTTAAAGTATATGATATATATACAATTTAGTTTCTTTTGATACGCAAGAATGGCTGATGATGGACTAGGTATGAGGTGCGTGGTAGACAAATGCATTGATATTGTCGAAAAATTTGTTGTGATCTCAATTTTATCATATTCAATTTGATGGCAATATGCGTGGGAAAAGCTATTTGTCTAATGATGCCGGTAATATAATACATGCAAAAAGTTGCAACTGGCAATATGCGTGGGAAAAGCTGTTCACCCACACACAACCATTACTCCATTCCTTTTAAAAAGTCACTTTACTTATTACTTTACTCATGAGCAGAAAAGCCAATTTTGTCAGCTAATTTACTGTTGACACACGTCATCAACTTTCACAATTCAAAAGCTTCATAGATGTCACCATTGTCAGCAGATTGGTCAAAGTTGTCCCTCTTTTGATTCCCTCCATCTCCATTTAGCAATGACATTGGCAACAAGCCAACAACCATGAAATGAGCGGTGGTCAGAGTGTTCATGGTGAAGAGTTATGATGAAATACATAAGAAAAATGTTGAAGAGTTACTGTAAAAAGCTTAGTACTAATAAATGTGATTGATGTCATCTCAACACATAATAAAGAAATATTCTAATTATATCGGTTTATAAGATTTATGCAATCAAATTTATAATATCCCTAATATCACTTAATTTATAAACACATCGCTTATAATGTTTCAATGTTTCAGTACCTAGTTGAAATCCTACAAAAAGTCAAAAACTTTATGAGTAATAATTGTGAAATTTTTCTTTTTCATGACTTGTTAAGATATAAAGTTGCATGTGATTGGAATAATTTCACTTTCACATGAGCTTGTTAGAATATAGATTAAATGACTAAATTTACAATTTCTAAACAAATTAATTTTTTTTAAAGAATCGGTAATTTATCGTGTTTTTAAAGTAAGAGATCCTGAATTCAAACCTTATCTCTATTTTACCTCTCATTTAAAAAATTTAAAATTGTGTATCCTTCAACTTATTAAAAAAATGATGTTATATATGTATGTATTTGCTAGCTTCAGCCGTAACTCTACATAAGCTTGAATGATGCTTAGTTTCTCTAGTCTCTTTCAACTAGCATGCATGAGCTTCAACAGTAAAACGATAAGAACTAGCTAGGTTCAATAACAATGGACATCATAGCTTTGGTGATCGCTGACGTTGGGTAAGTATAAAGAAGTTGCAAAAGCATATGGCCGGCCTAGCTAGAAGCAGCTCATTTGATTTGGTAGCAAGGCAGAAATGTTCATGTTCAACTTTTTTTTTTTTTCTTAAAAATACATACGGTCATATTTGTCAAAACCTGAATCATATGGTGATTTTTTTTAATTAATTTTTTTGGTATTGTGTATCGTATCATTATATGGATGAACTACAACGTCCCTGTTGTAAATTAAAAGAAAATATAGAGACAAGACCAAGAATTTAGAGAGAATGAAACTGAACGTTTCATTAGTGGTCATCCACATATTGCTCTGTATTCAGTTATATTCAACTTGTATGTTTTTCTACAAAGAGAACGTTCACATGTATAGCAATTACATCTGATGTAACGGAGAAGGAGCTGTAGTGGCTATTGCACTACATCAAAAGCCATCATCATCCGAAAGGCAATAATGCCTAATAATGGTTGGTAATCATACTTAGTGGTTGTCAATCATCCTTCTCAATCAAGCTTCTATTACAGCTTGACAATCAATTCATAACACTCCCCTTTTGATGACCACTCACAAAGAATATACCTCGTTAAAACCTTACCAAGGAAAAATCCAGTGGGATAAAAACAAGTGGTGAAGGAAAAAGAGTACAGTATTCTTGTGAACCTTTAAATACCTTTGAATTGCCTCATTAAAACCTTGCAAAGGAAAACCCAGTGGGAAAAAACCTTAACGAAGGAAAAAGAGTACAATCAGCACATATCCTTTCAGAGTATTTACTCCCCCTCATGAGTATATAGATCTTTAATTATCAAAGAAAAGATCCTTATGTGGACGCATGCTAATATTATGAACAATCTTCTGGAATGTCTAAGTTGTTACAAATGAGCAGTATTCTGATCGTCCTTTGGTTTGGATCAGAAAGATATCATGCACCTGTATTTCACATTAACTGTGGATTGGATCAAATGAAATTTGCAAAATACATTAAAGTATCAATTACACAAATATATGGTACTTCAAGACCATAAATTTCTTTATACTCTTCTTGAAGACGAAAATGGTCCTTCTTAACATCAAGTGATCAATCAACCATTGGAGTATTCAAAGGATAAGTTTTATTCATATGAAAGTGCTTTAAGACTTTCTCTGTGTATCTTGACTAGTGAACAATAATTCCATTTGGAAAGTGTTCAACTTGCAAGTCAAGACAAAATTATATTTTACCGAGATCTTTCATCTCGAATTCATTCTTTATTTAATTGGCTATTTTTGTGAACTCTTCAGGAGTTTCAGCAAGATTTAACATATACCGCAATAATAGCAAATCGGGATTCTCATTCTTTATCGCATGGACAAATGTGGATTCTTCTTAAATCCTTCTTTAAAATATTTGCTAAGACAATTATACCACATGCATCCAGATTGCTTTAAACCATATCAGAATTTTTGTCACTTAGTATGGTATATCCTTCAAGGATTATATGCTTCAGGCATTTTCATATCCTTTAGGAATTACATGCTTCATGCATTCCATATCCTTTAGGGATTTTAAATTGTATGCTTCATGCATTCCATATCCTTCAAAGACTTTTAAATTATATGCTTCAAGCATTCTGTATCCTTTAGGGATTTTAAATTGTATGCTTCATGCATTCCATATCCTTTAAGGATTTTAAATTGTATGCTTCATGCATTCCATATCCCTTAAGGATTTAAAATAATATGTTTCAAGAATCTTTGTTACTTGGTAGAAAATATCATTTAGGGACTTTATACTTCAGGCATTTTAAATCCTTCAGGGATGTTTAATAATTCATATAGATATGCGCATATCCAATCTACCAAGTTAATCAAAATTCTGAATGAAATTATATCTATTACAGGAGCATATATTTCTTTATAATTATACTAGATTTCTGCAAGAAATCTTATCACATAAGTCGTACTTTGTACTTCATAGTACAAATACCCACATGTATTTAAACCAGGCATTACACTATTAGGTGTATGGACTACAGGTCCAAATATTTCATATTTTATTCTTGAGTTTAGCTTTATTTGAATTCCACATTTGTCAATAATTCTCTATATGAATTCCACATTGATCGATAATTCTATATATGAATTCAACATTGACCGATAATTTTATATATGAATTCGACATTGGTCAATAATTCTATGTATGAATTCGACATTTGCTGATAATTCTATGTATGAATTCGACATTGGCCGATAATTTTATACATGAAGTCGACATTGGCCGATAATTCTATACATGAATTCGACATTGGTCAATAATTCTATATATGAATTCCAATATGGTCAATGATTCTATATATGAATTCCAATATGGTCAATAATTCTATATATGAATTGGCTAATAATTTCTATGTTAATGCTTTTCAACGGTTTGTGGTTCAAATTCACCATTAAGAGCAAATATATTGTCGACAAGAAATTTATTTCTATCCCATATTTCTCCTATTTAAATAATATATCGAGATCTCGAAATTTCAAGTATCATTTTTCTCTTCAGGAGGTTCCACTTCATGGGATAACTCTTTAGGAGTTTCCTCTTCTAGAGATTTATTTTCAAGAGATATTGTGCACAATTTTGGATAGATTAATTTTCTTATTGCCTGTTCATGGGTATAGCCTGTTCATGGGTTGGGACTTATTTTTCTTTTACAAAAACTATCTTATCCAATACCTTATAAATAAATAATTCTTTGAACTTACAGTTTACCTTGATTTGTGTAAGGATCAAAATAAGATATTTTTGTCATGCTTCTGGCACAAGTTTTATCCCCCTAATGGTAGGAAGTCTATTTCTAAATTATCATAATTATATAATGAAATTCATATCAAAATACAATCAACCAAATATTCAAACAAGTAAACACATAATCAAGTATCATGATTGTATATAATGAAATTCATATCATAATATAATCAACCAAATATCATAAATTCAAAGCATGTAAACACATAATCAAGATACAATCATTACAACAAGGAAATTAGATCAATTTGAGATATGATTATGAGTAACATGATTTTTACTCTTCTAGAGTCTTTAATTTGGTTCCATAAACCTAATATAGTATTGACATTAGTTTTGAAAATATTCTTTATTTTAAAGGTTGTAACGTCTGCTGGACAAACAAAAATTTCATTTCAATTTATTCTCCTTTCTTTTATGGAGGCTTACTACAGTTCAGCCAACTGTTTACGTGTACATCAGGTACTCAACCAACGACCTTCCATATCACATTTATAGCATTTTTTATTCTGTAAACCTTTGCCATTTTCTTATTGTTTTATTTCATTGTTATTTCACTTCAGGTGAAAAGTGTGATATTCCCTTTTTAAATAATTTTGAGTACTAGAGCTCAATATTGATTGTTCTTAGCACGTCGAACCTTATTTCTTTTATTTTATTTAATAAGGTTTCGATCTCTTCAAGGAATGGTATATAGCTGATCGGACAGAACTTGTTGATTTTTAGCCAGATCTTATTATTTTGTTTAATCACGAGAAGAGACTATATTAGTTCAGAGTACTTCTTGAACTTAAGCTCTCGATATTGCTACTTCAGGAGTACATTTGAGGCATGATATATAATATATGATTTTTCCTTTTACGATATGTCTTCTTCAATGATTTTCCTTTAAATAATTTCATAAAATCAGGAGATCATTTATTATAAGATACTTTATCCTTTTATTATCAAAATATAGCAATAAAAGTCATATCAAAATATGATCAACCAAGTATCAAAAATTCAAGCTTGTAAACATATTATTTTGGTTGGATTAAAACATAATCATAATGATTGATTTAAGATATTATGTTCCTTGTCATGTCTAGATAATAGATATATAAAAACAATATAACTAGACAGATATAAAATTTAAGAGCATCAACAAAATCAAATAAATATTGATTTCCAATTGCATAAATAAACTCAATATATAAATAGAGTTAGGAGTACTTTCTTGATAAAATGATGTAAGAGATGCACAAACGAATAATATGTAGGAAACTGAGAACTATATTGCACATCTAATAAAATTATTAAATGAAATAAGTGGGCACCTCCTAGGCTGCCATCACAACAAAATGAAATAAATAAGCAATTATATATTGGTTGATTTCAAAGTGAGAGAGAGTGTGGGATTGTAGGGATAAATAGTGCGTGTTTGGTATACGCAATTCAAACGGTGATTCTTTATTCAAATCCAAAAAATCACGGGTCCCACACTAAAAAAACTTGTTTGGTACACGTGATTTAAATGAGGATTGAAATCTCAACTTGAATTTTATGTGGATCCCATGCCAAATTTGAGTTCAGCCTTTCACCTGTTTTTGAATCCAAGCCGCATTCAAATCCAGACTCAATTCTTTTGTGGGTCCCAGTTTATTACCGTTACTGTATCCCCTTTTTTCTTTTCTCCCCATTTTCTCTCTCTCCTCCAGACTTCTCTGCTTCTCTCTTGCTCTCGGCCATTACAG
The DNA here is from genome assembly GCA_014362285.1 of Fagus crenata. Lineage (NCBI taxonomy): Eukaryota > Viridiplantae > Streptophyta > Magnoliopsida > Fagales > Fagaceae > Fagus > Fagus crenata. The sequence continues at coordinate 8,537 of BKZX01026461.1, forward strand.
CCCGTACACTGCTCCCTTCTCTTCTCCCATTACAGAGCCCTTCTCTCTCACTTCAACCAAAACCCACTCACCTCTAGCAAATCTGATTGCAACATAAGCCAACCTAGCCTCCACATCGCCGAAAAAATAAACCACCGGGAGAAAGTAAAGATGAGAGAAAAATAAAAGGATATGTGTAAAATTGGAAAAGAAGAAAAAGTTGAATAATCTACCTATTGTTTCATGCCCTTTTTGTTTTTGTGTTGTAGTGGGTGGGTTCAGTGAAGTGAGGGGGTTGAAAAATGGGTACTGGACGTCCAACAAAGAAGAAAAAAGAAAGTGATGAAGAGAAAAGAAGGTTCAGGAAGGAACAAGAAAAAAGAAAGTAATGAAGAGAAAAGAAGGTTCAGGAGGGAACAAGAAAAAAAGAAAGTAATGAAGAGATGAAGGGGGGTACATGTAGAGATTTGATTGGGTTTGGGAGATTTGTGGGGAGAGAAAAAATAATTGGATAAGAAGATAAACTTTTTTTTTGTTTAGTATATAAAAGTGGTGTAAATCTTCTACAATTATTATAGGTACAATTAAGTTAAAAAACCAAAATTATGTACCAAACATAATTTTTTTTTTAAATTGTGATTTCAGTTGTGAAACCAAAATTATGTACCAAACAGAATTTTTTTTACAATCTTAAATTCAAATCAGGATTAAAGTTCTAACTTCAATAAAGTAAAAAATCACGAAACCAAAACAGAAAACGAAAACATGTACCAAACAGGCCTATAAAGTCTGAGTTGAGTTCCACGTATTTTCCATTCATGATCCCAGCTGGACCGCCTCTGCAATTTGGCTCTTTTATAATGTTTTTATCTTCTTGGGAAATCCAGAGTTCTTCCATGACTTCACCTTTTCTGTCGTTCACACAGTATTAAATTTATTTTCTTTATTTTTCTTATTTCTCTCTCATATCTCAGAACATCCTCTCTCACTCACTCTTATCTCTCATTGTCTCTTTCTCTCTTCTCTTCTCTAGTTCTCACAAGAAACCCTTTTTTTTTTTTTCTTTCTGCCGCCTCTCTTTCTCTCTATCTCACTCTCACTCTCACGGCAAGTCTCTCTCTCTCTCACCAGTTTTGGCTCCTGTATGTATCTGCACTTGTTACATTCAGGGCGGAGGCACGGAGATGCGACCGGTGGAGGTGAGGCGGCGTCTTAGGCCTCGCGGTGACGGTGAGATGCGAACGAATTCGGGATGGGCGCTGGGTCACAAGTCAGTAGTCACGGCACGGTCAGTCAGACATGGGTGGGTTTGGGTTTGAGCTCCACAGCTCAGATCCGGTCTACCACGGATCCGTGGGTCTTGGACCTGAATCATATGGGATTTTTTTTAATTAATTTTTTTTGGTATTGTGTATCGTATCATTATATGGGTGAACTACAACGTCCCCTTTTTTTTTTTTTTTTTCCTTTTCTATTTTGGTTTCCTTCTTTTTTTACAAAGATTGAAGGGGAACAAAACATACGTTCTTCCAAATTGACCAGAAACCAATTGACCATGGTTGCTGAGTGTTTGAAAACGAAGGCCTAGTGGGGATGCTACACTCTAACCTATGATATAAGTTATATCAGAGCTCCAACCATTTGTCAAACACGCTTCTTCTTTTTTCTCTTTCATCTAGCTAGCTTGTCGATAACAAACATGAACTCCAGCTAAAACACACCCTCCACCCCCCAACTCTTAACCCAAAATTACAAATACAATCATTAAGTAAAATATTACGAACAGATTTCTCTCACAACTAGACAAACATAGTAAACGCGCATTCACATATTTTCTTTTTCTTTTTCTTCTTTTTTTATTTTAACTTCATTCCTTAGTTAGGTATATTAGATTCTTCAATTGAATTCAAACACATGGTTGCATTAATCAATAAAACATAAACAATATTATCTTTTTCAAGAATAATTAAATTCAATGTATTTTAATTCAACTAGGAACCTAATGTAATTGACCTAAAGACATGTACCTAAGTTTTACCCCTATCATATTATTATAACAATATCTATATCACCATATATTCGTATATGGTCAAATTTATACTATAATGTAAAACTAAAATTTTTTTTACTTTTGATTGACCTCGTAATATTGCACCACATAAGTTTTTGAGTTCTCACAATTTTACACCTCATTATTTTAATATATATATATATATATATATTTTAATTGAATTTAAATTTTATTCTATAATTAAACATGATGACATATTGTATTTTCTTTAATAGAAATAATATATTATTCCATATATATAAACATAATCATAATAAATGCCTAATACTATAATATATATATTTTTTTTTTATATAAACACAATAATAATATATATCTTTTAATAATTATCAATTTTCATATTTAAGTAAAATATAAAAGATAATAAAAATCATAGTCAGACTAATAATTTTTTAGATTTAATTTAAATTCATTTTCTGTGCATCACACAGGTTTGCGACTAGTAAATTTGAATTTTATGGACATGTATGTATTCTTTTAGGGGATGGGGCCAAATACATATATTTTAATCCCAAACTATATATATACTATTGATTTTTTTTTTTTTTTTTTAAAGATGGAGTCATGACAGTTCTATGATTGATTAAGTGGTGTAATACAAAATTAAATTTTAAAGTAGGTTAGGTTTTGTTTGTTGCCAAACTAAAATTTTCAAGGAATGGTCGTCAACTTGTTTGAAGGAAACAAATAACTATGCTAGATGAGGGTCTAGTGCCTTAAAGTAAGCTTAGAACCACAATCTGATTTCGATTTAAAAGGCCTGTAGGCTTGGTGATTGCCTTTGCCCAAAGAACTTTAAAATAAAATGCAAGTAAAAAAGAATGAAAATAGCAATAAACAAGATTATATAATTAAGCTAATGCAAGTAAATAAGAGAGTAACAACTAATTAAGCTAACTAAGCTAATTGACTAAGTTAAGGTGTTATCTAATTAATTAAATTAATTCTAATTAGTCTAAAGCAATCTAATTAATTAATTAAACTAACTAATTGAGCTAATTTAAGTAGGCTAAGGCAACTAATTAATTAATTAAACTAAGTAATTAAGCTAAGTCTAGAGTAACTACTGCTAATCGAGATAACTACGCCTAAACTAAAGTAAAAACATAATACAATCGAGGTAACCAAAGCATCAAATAAAATAACATTCACGTATACGATACATTCTTATGTATTCAAGACATAAATTGAAAGAATACTTACAAGCGTGTAAAAAAAAACACTAAAAGCTACAATTGAAAACTCTCTAAAATTCGAAAAACAGTAAGTAATCTAACAAGAGCTATTTGGGTTTGTTTGGGGGTGTGTGTGTTTTTGAAATACACCTGAGTTTACTATTTATAAGCCAACTTCAAGTCTTCAACGGTTACATTCCAAGTCTTGATCTTTTCTTCAAATCCCATAAAAATAGCAAGCCAATAATTACCCCACTAACCCATGTAACATGGAAGTGTGGTAAATGATTTTAGTACTTCAATATAATGACACGTGTTTTTTACATATTACTCACACATAATTATGGCTGCCAAATTAACACATCATGGTGGTCAAATTATATATGTAATTTATATATATATATATATATATTTTATATTGTAACAGGTTTATTGGGATGTCATGAAATTAAAAGGTGCTTAATAGTTTATTATATATATATATATATAATTTTTTTTTTACACTTCTTAAAAGTATATGAACACCCTCACCTTTTTTTTTTTTTTTTTTTTTTGATCTTGAGATAGAAATCTACACTACACACACGCACATACTATTTGGAGAGGGCAGAGGGGATTCGAACCTCTGTCAAATGGGGGGAAGGAATTCCCTTGCACCACTAGGCCAAATGCCTAATGGGCATGAACACCCTCACTTGACAATGGTATAGCCACTAGACTCACGGTCGCCCACATCGTTTCCGACCATCTCTCTAGTGATATGGCCAAAATCAGTCTCCCTATTTTGTATGGAATTCATTGACATTTTGAAAAGAGAAATGATATTTCCACATCATTTCGTTTAATATTTCTTCCCAAAAAACAAGTGTGAAAATAACACAATCCTTAAAAATATAGCAACATGACACGTGACACTCATCTAAAACCTAGTCTGATCACCTCTATAAAACTCCACCAACAGCTCGTATGATTCATTCTTGGCTCTACATAGCTGAGAAAATTTTGAAAGCTAGAGAGAAGAAAATTGGGTAGGTCATGGAGATTTTATTTTGTGTGCCTTTTACCCATATTGGTTTTGTTTTTGAAAAAATGGGATTTTTTTTTTTTTTTTTTTTCCCGCATGGTTGGTAACCCTTAGCTTGTGTAGTTGTGTTTTGTGTTGATTTATTTGTATTTAGTTTTGGGGTTTAGTTTTGGTTATCTGTTGGTTTATAGCTTAGATCTGTTAGTTTACTTGCCTGTAGTCCATTCTTATTATAAAAAATAAAATAAAATCTTGATCTGTAGAGTGTATTGGTTTATGACTATTTTTTTTTTTTGGCTCTCTTTATATATATATTTTTTGCTATTTGTTTTGTCCTCTAATAAAAATTTTCTTTTATGACTATAAATTTTATTTTTTTTCCTAATGTATAGGTATAATTTTATTTTTTTATATGTATAATATAATTTTTTTTTTTTTTTTTCCCATTGGTTGCCCTGGGGTGGGGGTTGCCCTTACCCCGGGGCTTGGTGGGCTTACCCCGGGGCTAGGGCAACCAAAATTTTTTTTTTTAATAGTATATTATATAAAAAAAAAATTCGTATACATGAAAAAAAAAAAATTAGTGTACATAATTTTTTTTTTTTTTTTTAAAAAAAAAAAAAAAAAAAAAAATAAAAAATTTAGAGGGAAAAAAAAAAACCACAAAAAAAAAGGCATAAAAAAAAAAAAAAAAAAAATTAGTGTACATAATTTTTTATATTTTTAACTAGTATACATAATAAAAAATAAATAAATAAAAAGTAAAAATTGAGAGGACAACACAATAACCAATAGATTAAAGGCAACAGACCAACAGATCAAAGAACAAACCAACGGATTAAAGAATCAAACCTAACAAGAAAATTACACAAAAAAAAAAAATCCCCAAATCTCACAAACAAAACACAAGCTTTTCTCAAAAAATCAAAACACAAGCTATTGGCTACTGCTCATTGCCAAAAATAAAGAAAAAAAAATCCCTAATCCGTAAAACTACATGAGGAGCTTGAGCAATGCTAAGTTTCTCTAGTCTCTTTCAGCTAGCATGCATGAGCTTCAACAGTAAAACAATAAGAACTAGCTAGTTTCAATAACAATGGGCATCAAAGCTTTTTTTTTTTTTTAATTTATTTTTTAGGAGCTGTTCGTTTTATTTATTTTGGTCAAATGTGGAACCCAAACGCATGGAAGCAGGTTAGTTGTTGGAGTATTACGTTTGTTTACATTATGTTTTGGTGTTCTATTTTTAAATTTGGGTGAATGTAAACCTTAGTAAATTTAATTTAGAATTCAGAGTTCCTAAGGTGTGTTTGCTGTTTTTCTTGATTGATTTTTGTTATTGTTGCATGCCATGTGTTTGGTTAAATTCCTTTGTCCTTTTAAACATGTGATTTGCTCAGTTACTTTTGGTTTTGATTTCATTGAATCTCAATCAAATGATAGTTTTCAATTCTTTTTTATTTTATTCAGGTGTTTAATCTCTCGAACCCACCCAACCCCTTTGGCATGAGGTTGCCTCACAGGCTCCTCTAAGTAATCTTTCTAGAGACCAGTTTTTTATCTATTCGCTTTAACAAATTAATTTTATTTGTGTGTCATATTTTTACCGACAGAAACATCCTCCTAGCCAATAAATGGAAATCTTCAATACACCTTCTACAGTCCTCCAGGAAGGAAAAAGGCCCTAGGCTCTTTACAGATTTTGTAATTAGCAAGTACTTCATGATTTTGAAGCTCCTTAGTGCTAACTATTAAATGTTACTCTTTACTGGTTTATCAAATATTTTCTATTATATTCACGAAATACTTGGAATTATGATTTCTATATATAAGCATGTCATTACTTTATGGTGTTTGTAGATTGTATATGTGGGTCTCAACTTTGTTGTGTATGAATCTTTGAAAGAATGGTTGATTAGAACTAAACCTTACACAAGAATTTTTGTTTTATGGTTGTTTCATTATTTCTTGGCATGAATATTTTATAATTTTTTACATTTCAATATTTTGAAATGAAAAGAACGCAATGTTATCTTAGTTGCACTCAGAATTATAACAAGTTTGGTGTTTATATATATGAGATCTAAGACAATAACTTCAATTTCAAATGAGTTTATTGGTATGAATTTAATTTAATGTACTTTTTGATATTTTGGTATTATTTGATTTTGGTTTTTGACGAAATACTAAATGTAAGCTATGATTTGTTACTGTATGGAATGGTATTGGAATTGTTGTATTTAGCAATATTAGAGTGGGTTAACCATGTTACACACTCCAAGTCTCCAGGCTATTTTTTCATCTTTTATCCCAACTTTAGATTTTTCACTTACAAATCTTTTTTTTGTAATTTCGTTCTTACTTAAAGTCAAAGAATAGGAGTTGAATAAAATCAATTACAAATTGAATTCAAATAAAAAATTAATTACATAACCGTGCATTGCGCGGGTCTACAACTAGTTAACTTTAAAATTGCGTGTCCTTCAACTTATTAAAAGAAAAAAGATGGTATGTATCATATATGTATGCTTTTGCTAGCTTTATCCGTAAAACTACATGAGGAGCTTCAGCGATGCTAAGTTTCTCTAGTCTCTTTCAGCTAGCATGCATGAGCTTCAACAGTAAAACGATAAGAACTAGCTAGTTTCAATAACAATGGGCATCACAGCTTTTTTTTTTTTTTTTTTTGAGATAAATAGTAGAAGATTTTATTGATGAACCAACAAAGAAATACTAAGATGCAAAAAAAAACTACAAAACATCCTGAATTTCTACAGGAAACTCCTCGACCCAAACCTTAGGTTGCCATCAAATAGTGATGATATCACATTGAACTTTTATATGATTAGTGTTCACATGAACACTACAATCCCACGTTGCTATATAACGTTACAAAGAATACAAAAGCTTTTATTCTAACTTTTAAGTTTCATTTTATATTCCACTAATCGCAATTTGTCGCGTGTATGATTTTTTTCAATTTTAAACTTTAATCATTTTATAAAGAAAGTGAAAAAAAATACATAACAAGTTGATTGGTAAAATATAAAGGGTGATTATGATTTTTATTCAGGTTAAAATAATATTACCGGCACAACAATTTTCTCTACTATACATAAGTTAACAGATTTTTATTAGGTCTTAACATTAATATCACTTTGTTACCTAGGTACTTTTTTCTTTTTTTTTTTCTTTTTTTTATTGCGTTTATATTATGCGCTGACCACTCATTCATATCTTATTCTTCTGACATCTCACATGTATATGCGCTGGTCTTCTTATCCAAAAAAAAAGTATAAGCGCTGGTCTGTCTCAGCGCTATAAAAGTCCCACCACCTTCCCTAAGCTGGGCTTGGATGGGAAGGTTGGAGAAACCCAACAGGCGGGTTTCTCCCAGGGGGGGTCTGTTATGCCCTCCTGGTGTGGCTGCAAGGGGTAAGGCTCCTACTAGCGGGCCTCTCTTGAACCCTATCCAGGATCCAACTATCCTCTGGGGTAGGGGTTACATAACTCAACGGAGACCACCGTTTATAAATTCCCCTAAAGGTGGTCTTGGGGATGAAACATGCTTCATTCTTCTCACTAGGCCCTAGAGTACTGCACCAGTCTCTGCAACAAGAAGAAAATTTTGAAGCTAGAGAGAAAATAAAAATGCATAGGTGGAGATATCATATTGGTTTTGATTTTGAGATCCCAAGTTCGCCCTCTTAATACAAACATGGAGGGAAAGAAGAACCAATCATTGCCAGAAGTAATAATGGTCCAAGACCGGTATGTCTCCAAACGATCAGAGATTCCAAGGAGCAATGACATCAGCAACAAGCATGAAATGAGTGGTGGTGATCAGAGTGTTCATCATGGTGAAGTTGTTTGAAGGTCAATTTACTCATAGACCACCTTTGAAGGAGCTATGACATCAGCAACAAGATTTGAAATGGCACAATCAAATCTTGGCCACGTCAAGAACTTTAAGCACTCCCAGTTGAGTTCTAACCATGGCTAAATCTTATTGCTTTTTATATATAATAATTCTCCCTTTAGTAGTTTCCTGCATGAAACAGGTGCTGACAATTTAGAGCAAATGAGAGATAAAATTCCCAAAGAAGAAGAAGAAGAAAGGAAATAGTGGAACAATCCCCTCACCTCATGGGCAAAAGGATTCCAAACACCAGAATGGTGTCTAAACATTTGAACCAAAAGAACATACAACAGTTCATCAGAATATATAAACCATGGGTTATTAAGAGCTTAGTGCTTGACGGCAAAACAAAAAAAGAATTTGAAGTGTAGAAAATCAACAGCACGCCAATTACATCCTTTCTAATATTAAGGTACATATCATGCCTAATTGCTTTCCTTTCTAAATTGAAAGCATATTTTACGCCTTGCTTTTCCTTTCTAAATTAAAGCATGCTGTTACGAGCACATGTAGTGCATGTTGCTAAGTTAACTCACTAAGGCAACTCACTGAGTCAACTCAGTGGTTATCAAATGGTGGTCCGTTAACTTGGTTGCAAATGGGAGTTTTGGAAAGCTACATGTTTTAGAGGTTACGTATTTGATGTTACTGAATGGTTTAGGATTGCTTAGGATTGTTGGCAATCAAATAAAACTTTGTTTTGGGCTTTGCTCCAACAGAGCAATTGTTTAGGGATTATCTTTAGGAATTGTTGTTTGTTTAGGAGTTGTTATTTACTTAGGCTAGTTGCACTCAATCTCTTTTGGATGAAGTTGAGTTATTTTATACTTCTTCTTGCTGTAAATTGCTTAGCTATTTAAAAGCCCATCTCTAATGAGAATAAAATCAATCAGAATATTTATTAGAAAAATCAAAAGTTAGCTTGTTTAGGAGGTCTAGACTCTCTCGAAATAGTCCATTATCAAATTAGGAGGTTTTTGGTTCCCTTGAAGCAACCAACAAAAATTAGGTTCGTAACACATGCCTCCCTACTTTCCTTTCCAATATTAAGGAACATATCACGCTTGACATCCTAACACACGCATGACTAATTAATCATATGTGTGGAAACTGTGAAAAGTCTCCTTATGTGTTGAAATTACCTTAATAAGAATGTGTCAAGTTTGCACAACGTGCAAATGCTGGCCATAATTGATACATCCTATAAAAATGAATGGAATAGCGGCTAAATAACCCCCAAGTTGGAGTTAACTGCTATGTCAAAACCTCCACAATGGCAACATTTGTCATTAATGCCAAGTAACCTTCTTCTCCCTCTTATTCTCTTTCTATGCATTAATTGTGGGTTTAAACTATATGGCCTGAATTGAATATTAATAGAGGGATCCAATGAGATTTAATAGAAAGATCTATATACCTATATGATTTTTAAATAGGCCTTAAATTTAGAGATATTAGTAACAGATTATAAAAAAAATGTTAGCTTGTACCATCTCAATTGAATTTTCTAAACACATGGGTTCCCCACCCTTTGGCATGACTGAATCCTTGTGAATTCTTAATTTCACAATTAATGCCCCACGTTGACTACTTAAAACAGTGTCAACATACTTTTGGGAATGATACATAAATTCCAACATATAACCTTATGAAAATATTAGCAGTATATTCATAAATTGGGTTATTATTTTAATGCTCAGTAGGCAACAAATTAGATTCCATAACGCCCCTTTGCAACTAATCCATCTTTGGGCATTGCAATAAACTAGAGGCTGTTGAATCAATTCTATTGTTCAAAAAACAAGTGATATCAAGCACTTGTTGCTTATGAATTCTCATTCATTTTGGGAAAAATTTACTCTGCCAAATTGTTCAATATCTATTTTAATAGTTTACCTATATGGTGCCACAAATAGACACAAAGAGGAACGTATCGTAAATTGCATACGACTTGGAAAAAACCAACATATACGCAAGTATCATGTAAGTTGGTAAAATATGGTGCGAGACACGAACCAAAATGAGAATTTTTATTTTCTCATACGAGTTCGACATTACAAACTATAGTATACTATAATATAAATGCATTCATAAACATATATGTGTTGTTGCCATTTATATAATAACTCTCTCTTCCTTTTTCATACGCACACCTCTCACTTTCTCTTTCTAAAAAGATTTATTTCTCTCACTACAAATCTATAATAATTAATAAATATTATATCTTTTGTATTTTTTCTTAGCTTTAAATTTGAGGATTTGAGTCTTGAGATCTTCTACAAAAATTGGATTCAACACATAAATAGGTAATAATATCAATCTTTACCCTCTTGAATAATTTTTTTTTTTCTTTGCAATTAGGGTTTGTAAATTAAGATTTAATAATAAACTGTGAATTTGTGATATTCATTGTTCAGGTATTAATCTTATGTAGATCAGTAGATATTGGGATAAATCAGCGTAATCAGGTTCTATTGTTCTATACTTTTCTATTTTAATTTTATTAAATTTTACTTATTAGTTAGGTACTATTGTAGTATTGTTACATGTTGTTTTGGCTGTTATTTGTTTTTTGGTTGTAAAGTATTTGTTTTATTTTTTTAACTATATGGCTTCTCAAAAATATGAATCTAGGCATAAAAAAAAATAATAATAAAAAAAAAAGAAAAAAGGATTGAATCCTAAAAGGGAGCTCTTGAAAAATTTGTTACCAGTAATAAAAAAAAAAAATCACAGAAAAATTAGGTGATAGTTCAACAAATGAACAAAAAATTCATTTTAAAGAGTTAGAAGATAATACAATAATACTATCAAAAGATACAAATGAAAATAATCCTTACAATAGTTAATTGAAAGATAACAATGAAAGTAATCCTAATGCTAGTTAATCAAAAGATACTAATGAGAATATTCAGAATGATAGTCAAAAGTGTAATATACCAACTTACGATAGTCAATCGAAAGATACCAATGAAAATAATCTTAATGATAGTCAATCAAAAGATACCAATGAAAATATACCGAATGATGGTCAAAATTTTAATATACCTACTTTTGATGAAGAACGTGAAAAAAATTTAGAAGCAAATGAATATATTAACGAAACACTTGATTATAGGCCTTTAAATATTTATGATCCAGCTCAATAGAAAAATATTGCCTCAAAATTGAGAGATTTGTTAGTAGAAAAGGGTCCAATTAGACATAATGATTCAGAATTTCCTAAAGATAGAAACTCTAGGCATTTTTCTACTACATATTACACTCGAACCTTACCAAATGGGGAGAAATATGATAGAAAATGGCTAATATATTCAAATGAATTAAATAGCGTATTTTGTTTTTGTTGCAAGTTGTTTAATTCGGAATCTTGTACAAATCAATTAGCTAATCAAGAAACTAATGATTGGAGAAATCTTAGTGGTAAAATTAAAAGACATGAAACAAGTAGTGAGCATATTACTAATATGAACACTTGGAGTGATTTACAAATAAGATTATTGAAAAATAAAACAATTGATAAAAGTGTTCAAGAACTAATTAACAAAGAGAAAGATCTTTGGAAAAATGTATTACAAAGAATTATTGCAATCATAAAGACTTTAGGTAAAAATAATTTGCCATTTTGAGGAACAAAAGAAAAAATTTATCAAGAAAATAATGGAATTTTTTTTTTAAGTTTAATTGAAATGATTGCAGAATTTGATCCGGTGATGCAAGAACATATTCATTGTATTCAACAAGGTGAAATTCATAACCATTATCTCGGTCATAAAACTCAAAATGAATTGATACAAATGATAGCAAATGAAATTAGAAGTAAAATTATTAAAAAAGTTAAAGAAGCAAAATATTTTTCAATTATACTTGATTGCACTCCCGATATAAGTAATTAAGAACAAATGACTCTCGTACTAAGATGCGTGGATATTTCAACAAGTCTAATAAATATAGAAGAATATTTTTTAGAATTTATAAAAGTAGATGTCACTACTAGTTTAGGTCTTTTTAATGAACTTATAAATGTAATAACGAAACTTCAACTTAACATTAATGACATACGAGGACAAGGTTATGATAATGGATCTAATATGAAAGGAAATAAACAAGGCGTACAAAGAAGACTTCTAGATATTAATCCCAAACCATTTTACACACCATACAGTAGTCATAACATTAATCTAGTACTTTGTGATATGGCAAACTCTTGTACTAAAGCTGTATCTTTTTTTGGAGTGGTACAATGTTTATATACATTATTTTCTTCTTCAACAAAGAGATGAAATATTTTTTTTTTTAAAATATCGAAATTCACTCTTAAGCCGTTATCACAAACACGTTGGGAAAGTTGCATTGAAAGTGTTAAAGCAATAAGATTTCAAGCTCCAAAAATAAAGGATGCTTTGTTAGAGTTAGCAGAAAGTAGTGATCAAGTTTCTAAAATAAAAAGTGAAGCTAACTCTTTAGCAAAATATGAGTTTGGATATTTTAAGTTTTTATTGAGCTTGACTATTTAGTATGAAATGTTATTTGCGGTCAATTCAGCTACTAAAATTTTACAATCTAAAGATATGCATATTGATGTGGCTATAAATCAATTAAAAACTCTTATAGATTTTTTCAAAAATTATAGAGAAACTAGATTTGCAACTGCTATGAGTTCAGCCATAGAGATTGCTAAAGAATTAGAAATTGAACCGGTTTTTCAAGAAAAAAGTGTAATTCGTAGGAAAAGACACTTTGATGAAAATGTTGATCACGAGATAACACAATCCGTTGAAGAATCTTTTAGAATCGATTATTTCTTATTTATAGTTGATCAAGCTATTTCCTCAATTGAGTAAAGGTTTGAACAGTTTCGTATATATGAAAAACTTTTTGGTTTTCTATTTAGTTTCAAAAAATTAAAATCATTTGATGATGATAGCTTACAAGATAAATGTCTTTGTCTCGAAAGTTCTCTCACATATAAAAATTTCATTGATATTGATGGTTTAGATTTATTTTCGGAATTAAAAGTTTTAAGAGAAGTTTTACAAACAGATTAAAACAAGAACACTCCAGTTGACATATTGAATTATATTAAAAAACTAGAATCTTTTCCAAATGCATGCATCGTATATAGAATTTTATTAACAATTCCCGTAACAGTTGCTTCTGCATAAAGAACTTTTTAAAAATTAAAATTGATAAATTCTTACCTAAGATCAACTATGTCACAAAAAAAGATTAAGTGGATTAGCGATTTTATCAATTAAAAAGAACATGTTAGAGAAAATTGATTATAAAAATTTGATCAATAATTTTGCATCTAAAAGAGCAAGAAAAATGAAATTCTAGTAAAAAAAATCATAGATATTAATCTAATTTAGTATTGAAGGGTTAAAAAAAAAAAAAAAAAAAAACCCAATTTAAAATTTAGCTTGAGGCCTCCAAAAAGTTTGGGACAACCCTGCATGAAAGGAACCAAGGTTTGCGCTCACGAGAAAAAGGTGGCGAAGATATGATTGCGACCAAGGAGAGAACCAATGGCATGTGGGTCAGTCAATGACAACTCGATTCGCAACCTTTGAGGCCTGAGATCCTTACCGAACTCTTTTTTTTTTTTTTTGTAACCTTACCAGACTTTTTGAGGCCAAACAGAGCCACGATGTTCCCCTAGTCGCAATCGACTATGATGAGAGCTAAGTATACCCCTGGTCTACGTATATCCCTGGTCGCCATCAACTAAATGTTGAGAACCGGGTATGTCTTTTTACTCTCTCTAATGCCATTCTTCTTTTTACATTGCGATGAGCATATGTCATCTAAAATATATCAATAACCATCACCCACGGTCAAAGTTCCGTTCAACATGTACAGTCTTCATTAGAACAAAGCATATATAGCTTTTCCTATAATTGGAATAAGATTGTTAATAAACAATGACGAATCTTGAATCATATTGGGTTAAAAGATTGGGTTTTGGTCTCCAGATTGGGCTGACCCCTCTTTTTCAAAACCATTTAGGAAATATGAATGTGTGAATGAAATTAATAATCTTTTATACACAATATTCGATTAGAAAACCCACAATTAAAATGACCTTATTTTACCAAGAAAATAAGGATTATAGTCAATTTCTTCTTAAAAGAGAAAGAAAGTAAAAAGATTTTTTTATTGAAGATTCGTTGTATCTTTACTTCCAAAGATATCGCATGGGTTGCTTCAGAATTTATATGCTAAATTACTTGAATCAGCCCCACACCTTCCTTTCCGGAAATTATAACCTCGAAGTGGGGGAGAATGAATATGGCATGTTTGAGAGAATTAAGCCCAAAAAAAAACAAAAAAAAAAAACTATTGTGCTTTGATGCGCGTGGTTCACTTGATGAAATTTATTTAAGTATACGTTTCCTTAGCAAGCAGCCGTTTCCATGGCATTAGCACCTCTAGTAAAGGAAATGTAAAAAATGCAAATGGTTGAATAAGTAACGTCCAAAGGTAGGAGTCAACTGCCCTTTAAAGACTAATTGACAACATCTATTAAATCTTGAGTAACCCCTAAGCATTATTCTCTCCAAGCAATGAAGAACCTTCTTTAAAAAAAAAAAAAAGTTGGAGAGCCGGATTGCAGAGATTGGGGAGATCAAGCAAGCAAGCATCCATCCATATGGAGTGAGGCCTTGACCAAAGCTAATAAATGTGATAGCCTCTCCCTTCACTCAAGACAGATAGAAGTTATTATTTAAAGTTTGTCATTTGGAATGCTTGTAGCAAAGATACACCTAGAGGTACGTCAGGTCAGTTTCATAATTCTTTAACGTTGAAGCAAATGGTATGCATGACTACTTTCTTAAATTTTAGCACATACATGTCTAATTAACTACGTGTGTGAGAAACTGTCTTTTTCTGATTAAATGCATGTACGTGTCTCATATGTCATATACGAATGGGTAAAAATAGTGTGAGACATAACCTTCTCATATATGTTACTATATGACATAATTTATACCATGTGTAGGTTGTAGCAACTTATCTATGATATAAAAGAAACTGCTACCAACATATTTGTGGACCAATGATTTGGTTACCATTTACCAATATCACATATAGCCAAAATACAAGTTTGCAAAGTTATATGACAATTAATTTTGTGCTAATACCTATATATCCATATAGGCACTTCATACTAAAATATTTCCTTTATACCTATATATTCACATAGGCACTTCATACCAAAATATTTCCTTTTAAATGAAATTTTAGGAACTCTTTGTTTATGAAATTTCACATCTCGAAAATATTACATGGGAAATAACAAACATTGTCCAGTGTTCAAAACTTTCCCATGTAAAAATATATGTTGCCATGATATTGGGCATGAACAACTTGGAAACTTTTTCATCTACTACACACTTATAAAAATAAATAAATAAATAAAATAAAAATATTGAGGAGCGTGAGGTGATTGTTCAAACACTTGAGTTTTATTTCACCAAGTATCACATTATCATGCTTTTATCCTTATATAAGATCTAATGATTTCCAAATAACAAATAAAAGGGGAAAGAAAGAAAGCCAAGTTACGGCTAAATACCCCCATTAAATATTGTTAGTAACTTTATTATGTCACAAGCTATTTTTCATGAATAAATAGTTATGAAAATCTACAGTTAGTTAAATTTCTTGCAAATATATAAACATATATGTGCTACTTGAGGTAAATTGCAAGATAAATAATGTTCTAAGCTGATTAGCCTACCAAGATGAGCACTCAAAAAAAATTGGTCGTTGGCCCAATGAAGAAAATATCACAAGGTATGAATTCAATTTGCATTCTCCAAACGAAATTTCTCTTACGTCTTGTAAAGGATGGTACCATCGTCCACATCATGGCTCCAAAAAATTCAAATGTAGAAAGTCTGAGTACCCACCATGCTCGGACGACCAAAAACACAAGCATAATAAGCTTGTGTAGTCCCATAAACGGACAATGAAAAATACTTGCACGAAAAGCAAGTGTATACAAAAAAACATATGTTAAATACATGCATAAGAAGCATGTGTGTTGTCATCGACTAACGATGAAAAATACTTGCACGAAAAGCAAGTGTATACAAAAAACATATGTAAAATACATGCATAAGAAGTATGTGTGTTGTCATCGACTAACGATGAAAAATACTTGCAGGAAAAGAAAGTGTATACAAAAAAACATATGTAAAATACTTGCATAAGAAGTATGTGTGTTGCCATCGACTGACGATGAAAAATACTTGCACGAAAAGCAAGTGTATACACAAAACATATGCAAAGTATATGCATAAAAAGCATGTGTATTGTCATCAACTGACGACTGAAAAAACTTGCATAAGAAGCATGTGTATTGTCGTCAACTGACGATGAAAAACACTTGCATTAGAAACATGTGTTATATATGAATGGGCAAAAGATTGTGCAAAAAAAAGAAGTAAAAAGTGGTGATTATTGTCCTACTAATGCTAAGCAATCCTCACAAATGAGGTTAATTGCTATTTCAAGACCAACAGCTGACAACATTTATTAAATGTCGAGTAATGGACCATAAAATAGTGAATATGGTCCCATTAAACGTTAAGTAACCCCCCAAAGCAATATAGCCCCTCGGTTTTCACCCAAGGCAAGCGTCCCGCTCACCACTAGGGAGACGTTTGCTAAAAAGATCCTTCCAAGCGCAAGACGATCTAAAAACTTGGAGGACTCGTCCAACTATGAGATGATCCCTAATGTAAAAAGATCCGTCCAAATGCAAGACGGTCCAAAAACTTAGAGGACTCATCCAATTACAAGATGATCCCTAAAGTAAAAAGACTCGTCTGAATGCAAGATAGTCCAAAAACTTAGAGGACTTGTCTAACTATAAAATTATCCCTAAAAAACAAAAGGACTCGTCTAGAGCGCAAGACAATCCTTCGAAAACAAAAGCGTCTCATTCTCCACCTAGGAGGCATTCACTCACCCAAAAACTATGCACCTCATCTCATCTAGAGATACCTTGTCAAGAAGGCCAAATGTTTCAAAATCCCTAATACGGAAAAGGGAACAGCATACCCACCATGCAAGGAAAATAAGGTCATTTCCAAAGTACTTATGGCACCTGACATTCCAAAGGCCGTCCAAGCTAGAGCGGATAAACGACCTTGAAATGGGGGGCTTCTTATGAGTATAGAAAAATGAGTCATCTAGATACGATGTACCATAGCATATTTTAAATGGACGACCGTTACACACCCATAAAACTCTCTTAATTTCCTCACTAATGTGACCGTTACACACCCATACACTCCCTTAAATACTACCGTTACGTCATTTATACCTAACATTCATTGGATAATATATGACTCTTAGCCTATATAAGGCCAACCAAGTCACGTGAACCAAGTACGCACAAAAACCTATGAGAAATCTGTGATGCCCGTTACCACCTAGCATTATAAATTAATTATATTAGTATTAAGTCACAAAAGGACTATAGATTTAATAATTGACATGGTAAATTATTAAAATGGATATAACATATAGTTTGATTAAGTGATAATTATAACGCCCCAAAATTATTAACATAATTAGTATTGTTCAATTGGTTAAGTCCAACACATAGTTAAAATTTAATTTAGAAGTTGTATAAATAGGCCCAATAGTAGGCTAAATTGGATTGGATATTAAAGAAAATAATTTAAATAAGAGTTATTTATTTTGGAGGGGTTAATTAGACAATAAGTATATTAAATAAGGTTATTATAGTAAATTAGCCTAAACCCTAACTAGGGTTGCCATGTTCACATATAATCATAATTATATCACTCCTCTTCATGATTTAGAGTCACACGTTGAATAGAGGCCTCCCTCCCTTTTTGATGTACGTGTTCAATTGTCCTCCTTCTCTAGCCTATTGTTGAATCCTTATTCTCTAAGCAGCAGTAGGTGATATTCATAGGGTAAGTTGCTGGAATTTTGTATTAGAATACATATATATCAAATGTTGAAATTGTTGTATCATGGAATTAAATCCGTGTGATGTCCATAGCCTATTATTATACATGGTGTGGGATAATTCTAGTGTTATATATAAGACATCTAATGTTGGTCAGGATAATATATAGGAGCTGTTATGGTGCAATATATGTTATGTTAGAAATATTGAGACATTAATTTTATCACCATAGGCGTTATAGTGCAATATATGTTATGTTATAGGAGCTGTTACGGAATACATATATGAACTAATGTAAGAGATATGATGGGAAAATATAGTACATAGGCGTTCACTATTGTGATGGGTTATTATGATTGGAATTCTACAAACATTGAGACATTAATTTTATCACCATTGTTTCATAAAGAAAGTGACAGTTGTGGGCATAATTGACTTGTTAATGGTAAACTGTAGGTTAATTACAATATGGAAAGAAATTCTTATGGGGGCTAATGCAAGGTTTAGAGATTACTTTGGTTATGGATAAACACTAGTAATGGGTGGTTAAATATTAAAGGAGTTTTGATGGAATTAAAATAATATTTAGGCACTGCCATGTTATAATTTTAGGTACTGTTATGTTATATTTTTAGGGCTGCCTTAATGAGTTTAAATAGTTTAGCAGAAAATTGAGAATTTGATTAATTAGGTATCAATATTAAATCCTTATATGTTCCTTAGAGTTTTATCTTCGCTTAGATTGATAGTTAAATATTGCACCTATCCTTATTGGGTCATCTAATCTTTCTTAGGTTCTAGTTGATATCGCCCTAGACATTGGAGGCAAAACTTGGCCTTGGCTATTCAAGGTAAGTGGACTTCAGATCATGACATCTCTCAATATATATATATATATAGATTTCAAAGACTGAAACTATAATTTTAAATTATTGTTAGTTCCTTATACTAATTGTTGTATTATGTAAATTGTATTTATGAAGTCTTTAAGAGAAGTAAAAATGTTTTCAAATGGTCAGCTAGACTGTCTGCAACCTATGCCAACACAGGGTTAAGTGTTGGCCTTCGGCCGAGGTATCGTATATTGTGGTGTGGTGTATTATATTGTTGCTCTTCAGGGCCATTGTATTGTTATCGTTGCTCATGGGCTATTGTTATTGTTTACCTCTTTGAGGATATTGTTTCCCATGGGACTCACCCACTGATTGTTTAGCAGCTAATTTTATTGTTTATCGTTCGTTACAGATTGAATTGTTGAAAACAATCTTATGATTAAGTATATTGTTCTTATATATTGCTTATTGAATTTGACAAAGTTTTATAAGAATAGTTATCTATTTCTAGAAACTATGCAATTTTTAGTGTACTGTCTATATACTGAATAATCATTCATTCTGTTGGTTAATGTTTTGTAAAACAAATATATTATTTAAGCTATACGTATTTTTATTTGAGAATGTCACTTGATGTGGTCTCTTATTGTGCAATCAAGCTCACCCCCTTCCTTTTTCCACTTTTCAGATTAGTGTAGTGGACTCTTTGAATCTGACTAGTTGGTGACTATTGGAGCTGTGAAGTGAAAACTACGTTATTTTAGAGAGACATGTTAGTAGATTGGTTTTGTTGTTCTAAATTTTATTAAGGATTGTAAACTTGTTAATTTTTATGACATTGAGGATGTAGTTTAAGGCTTATTTATTGTGTTTCAGGATGAGATATTTTTATCAAGAGAATTATGCTTTTGGAGTACTAGAATAATACTTTTGATTTGTTATATTATGGATATCTAATTCTGCTCTACTGCACTTTTGGTTGTTAGTTTTATGTAAGTTACAGGTTTAAATCTCTTGTTTTATTACTACTAAACTAAGCTTAGTGTTAAATATGTCAAGTCATATACCTAAATCCTTGGTTTGGATTCGGGTCGTGACAATAATATTATATTACATTAACATTAAAATGATAGTAATATGTATATATATATATATATATATATAAATGGTGTAATATCAAGTAGTATAATATCATGATTAGCAACTTAGTTAAGTTTAGTTAAAGACAACTTAAACTTAAGTCTAGTTAAAAAAAAATAAAAAATTAGTCAGCCCATTGACCCATAGTTGACCGGTTCTATAAAATCAATTTACCCCCACCCCTCATCTTCATTTCCCTCATTCTCTAGCAAAGACAAAACAAAAGAAGAAGAACACAAATGCTCTCCCGTCTCCCTCTCACTCACGGGTCCAGCAGCCCCAAGAATGAACCCCCTCTAGCTCCATTTCATTTTAACTTCCTCACCTAGAAAATAGAAGAGGCAGAAACTCCAAAACCTCATCCTTTCACACATGCAAAGAAAGAAAGCTCAAGCTTTCTCCCTTTCCCTTGAGACCCACGGGTTCCAGCAGCTCCAAAGAGAGCTTTTGTTTGTTTTTCTTCCAGCATCATATTATTCCTCAAAGATATTATCACTTGGATAGGGCTTCCATTTCCATCCATTTAAAGGTAAGAAACTTAGGGTTTTATGGTGAATTGTTCAGAAATCTTACTGTTCTGTCAGGTCTGCGTGAACAGTAAAATTTCGTGGAAATTCTGTTCTTACTGAAAATAGATATGAGAAAACGGTTTTCTCTAGGGTAATCTATCATATGTCTAGTTTATGTATATGAAATTTCATAGAAAAATATTGAATTTTGATAATTATTTGTTATTTTACAAGAAAACTCTGCAAATCTGTCCATTTGACAGATTCTGTGTTTGTTAGTTAGAAATTGCATAATAAATCCAATATTTGGAATTTAAGTGGTTGGAGTATGTTTCTGGAACCCTAGGATGTACATGTTATTAATGGAATTAGCCCCATGCCATTTTAGTATATAATGAATTGTGGGTACTGATTTAAAGTCACTTTAAAAACTGTACTGGCAGATTTGAGTTTTCTGTCTTGGTTGAATTTTATAATTTTGTATAAAGCTCAAACAGAGCTGTAATTTTTATTTGATGTACTAGACATATAATAGAACAAGCATATGAAATATCAAGGAAATTGGATAGTGAATGAATAATTAAATTCACTGTTCAAATGGTCTGCCCTGTAGTGGGACAGAACCTTTATTACCTAAAGGAATGAGACTTTGACGAATTTATTCTTGCAATTGGATGATTTATTTGAGTTGATATTTTATGTGCAGGTCCAATTGCATGTTTATTGTATAGGTGAATTTTATTAGGCATTGATTTCAGTATTTGATGTTATAAAGAAAGTTATGAGCCATGTAACTATGGTTTCTGCATTAGTGCCTTAAAACAATGTGTGATTGTTTGAAGTATGTTGTATTTGGTGTTATAGTTATGAGGTTGGTTAGCCTTGGATGCCTTCAACATGTTGTTTGGGGTTTAGTAAGGGCTTAGTAAAGATTTGTTAAGTTATATTAAGCGAATTATGGTTATAAGTGTTGATTAGTCTATTATGAGTTGAGGTTGGCATTAAGTTGGAACTAAGATTAAGTTGAAGTTAACTTAACTCCTATACTTGGTTTAGGATAATCAAGGGAGGATAGGTGAAGCGATCTGCCTGAGACTCTTGGAATCCAGCTTTTGGATTTAGGTAAGGGAATGTGCCATGAAAATTTAATAGTCCATGTTTTAAGAATATATCTATATATGTTTTATCAATGTTTTCAGTAAACTCAATTTGATACTTGTTTATAAAGAAAATGTGCATTGATTTAGAAACAGTTTTGAGTTAGTACAGTTAAGACAGATTTTAGAAGCAAGTTGTGAATATGCTATAAAGTTTGGCTTAGTAAGGCAAGAGAGAGATTGAAAAATAAATAAGCATGATATGTTTTATGAACATCTAAAACAGTTTTGAGTGTGATGCCTTGTAGACTGACAACTCAAGGCCACGAGGGGATCGTATGCCCTAAAGACATGGCAGCAGACCTCGAAGGGTTTTATTCCCTGTAGACCGACAACAAGTAAGGCCACGAGGGGTTGTATTCCTTGAAGATATGGCAACCCAGGCCACGAGGGGATCTTCGGATCTTTGTAGACTGGCAAGAAGGCCACGAGGGGTTTCATACCCTGTAGACATGGCACCAGTAAGGTCACGAAGGGCATAGTCTTAAAGATAAAGTTCAGTTACATGTTCCATATAGTTTTGCTATTTTATGCAATAGTATGAGATAAGATTTCTCTTCAGAACAGTTTAAGGGAACATGTTTAGTTTACATGTAAAAGAATCATGCTATATGTTTAGATTTCAATAAATATATTATGCCTTACAAGTTATCAGATATTATGTTCATCAGTATGAAACATATATGTGCAAGAAACTCATGAAATCATTTTAGCATGAACTGTTTATACGCAAGTCATATCCACAAAGATTATTGTATTTATCATGCATTTATGCATACTGTTAAATCTTCATGTCACAATTCCCTTCCCGAGCAAAGTGGGTTGCTCAGATTGCAGGAACATCCTACGGTGCAGCCAAGAGTCTCAGCATGGAGGAGCAAGTTTGTGGTATCTAGAACAAGTCTTAGATGTTTGAGTTTTTATATAAATAAAGCAGAAGTGATGTATAGGTTTAAATAGTCTTCCGCTGTATTAGAGTTATTATGTCCACATACTGATGTATTTTGTATAAATAGTTATAGATGCTCTGACTACTATCACTTCCTTTAGGTGGACTAGTACACTCATTCGTTTTGTAAAGGAGTATGTTTATAGTATTGGGAGTTCCCAACCAAAAAGAAATTAAAGAATCAGGACGAGAGAAAAGAAAAGAAAGGAGAAAAATTTATACTCCTTTTAGTTGGTTCGTGTTAATATAAGGCACAGGCTTGGTATTAGCATGCCGGTCCGACTCCAAATCATATTACGGATTTGGGTCGTGACAAAATCTCTCTCAATTTGGGAAATATAAAGATTTTTTGCTAACTTAAGCATCGGAGCCTTCCCTCCAAGGCCCACCTTGGCAAGTTCTTCGATTACGGTTTTCTTCTTTACAAGTGTCGATGACTCGAATTGGCTATGCAACTAACGATGAAAATTCACGCATCATCAATATATATATATATATATATATATATCTTTTTTTCTCTCATTGCTTTCCTATGCATCTTCTTCATTTTCCACGTCCCTTTTCCTTCATTTTTTCTTTTTCATTTTGTCCTCTCTACTGAGTGGTGCTGTGGGGAATGAAAGTAAAAGATGAGTTAGGTTTATTGCTCAATTTTTTTATTTGTATATATATATATATTTCTTTTTTTCTCTCATTGCTTTCCTATGCATCTTCTTCACTTTCCA
>BKZX01026463.1:0-17184 GCA_014362285.1 Fagus crenata
TAATTACCACCATCAAACTTGGCCTGTATCACTTGAACTCCCTCGGGACCCTGGACTAATGTGATACTTTAGAGATTCTTTCAAGGGTAGAAAATGCATGTGACAAGCACGACATAAAATCAACCAATCAAACTAAGCTATATCAAGTTTGTATTTATACCATTTACACCATCATCTTCTCCTGTTATTATTTGAAAAATAGTTTAATACTCTGAGAGAGAGAGACCTCGGATAGGGAGGGCCATCAGCACCCAATTTTCATCATATACCACCTCTATCATCTTTCACGCCATTCCACTACCACCAGGCCAAACTTCACCACCCTGAGCAACCTCATCTCACAGCCAAAGAAATCAGATCTATCTCTAGACTTCTGCAATTGAGGGGCCATTTAGTTTTTTTGTAACACAAATTTGGACAGCATATCCACCACGTCAGCTCCACTCCTATTATCAACATCACATCATTGTATACAATACACAATCATCATCATGGTAATGTTCGTGATTTTCAAAGTGAGTGAAACTGATTTTGGGTTTGTTTGGTTTTCAACTTAAAAGATAGTAGAAAGAAAACTTGAGAAGACCATTTTTTAAGTCACACATGAATTAGAATAAAGAAAGTAGTTTTCGTTATTAAGTATACTAGTCGCATACCCGTGCGATGCACGGAATTTTTTTTTATTAAGGTATAATAATTAAAACATATATAAGATGGAATTATGCACAAAACTCCATTGTGCATAATAATTAATACACACACACACATATATATATATATAATGGTATTATTTATGTTTTAATTATTATATAAACTCAATCAATCATAGCAAAATGAAGTTCTTTCAAAATAAGCATATTTAGGCACACTACCTCCCTCAAACAGCTATAACTCAATCATGTTTTATGTAGATGAACCAACCTCTTGGTAGGTTTGAGCATGGTTATGTTTTTCAGCACTCTGTCTCTCTCAAACATCAATAACTAAAAAACTTCATACCTCCCTTCTCCCAGCTATTAAATTATAAAAAACAAACTACTTCAAGGTGCAACCCTCTATTTTACTGTTGTCTTCAACCCCAAAACCAACACATTCCAATCAAATCAATCTCACTATGTTAAAACACCATGAAACTATGGAGATGCACTAATCTCCTAATGGCTTTTTTATTATATTTCAATGCAAGACTTACCAATTTCTTCTATCAAACAGCTATAACTCAAGAGATTATTCTATCTTGTAATAGAGTAATCAAACAACCATAATGTTCGGTGGTAAAAAAAAATTCCAAATTTTTTACTTTCAACCAATTATGTTATTGACCTCTATCTCTTTCAAATTTTTGCAAATATGGTTCCCAAATATATGTAAATCACTCCTATCAAATGAGCTATCATATAATTGAAATATCCCCCAACTAAAATAGAGTCAAGTCATATAGGAAGACTCCTAACTGTGTAAAATAGTAGTTCCAAACCCCTTAAAATATTTCTTCACTCTATCACCCATTAAAAATCACATGAACATATTCTCTTGCATGCAAATTTTAGTAGTACCAAAGATTCTATATATTCAAGCACACCATCACTTTATTGGCTTTCAACCAAAGAAGCAAGCACTTAAAAGTATAACATTTAGATATATCGGAGAAAATTACAAAATATAAATCAAATAAAGAAACCAACCTAATTTTTATAAAGAGCCAATTACCAACACGTATTCTTCATTTATGCAAGTCCAAGATTCTATGTTAAAAAATTTGCCACTAAATACGTATTGCCACACATGAATATGTTTAGACATGGGTGAATGTGTTTTTAAGAATTCACATGTATTTATTGGCAAATTCCTATGTCAAATTTTTAGTGGGAATACATATTTATAGATATGGGTGAATATGTTTTAGGAATATGTAATGAACTTGGGTTTGCAAATTAAATAAGAAAAGAGTTGGGTTTAATTTTCCCATGCTTTATTTTATGATCTCTACGGCTTAAATACAACCCAAATTATCCTAAGATTCCTATCCAATAAACAATTCCTATGCAGCACAACTCTTAAGCAGCAACTACACGTAAATAAAATATATACAAACTAAATAGTCCTATCCAAAGACAACTATAATCCTACACAAAGATTAGGATAGTGCTGCAATCTTAGGTAGAGTTCTACACTCCATGCATTATCCTCATGTACTCGGGTCATGACAGAATTCCAACCCACATTAACCAAAAGGCAGCGTCCATTATGTCTTGAAGAGATTTTCCATAATCTATTAACCTTCACTAACTATAGATGGTTTAAGTACTGAATTAAGGGCAGATCCGTAGATAACATAGTCCATTCGGTGACTATAAAAAGTCTTCCCTAGCAATATCTTAGAAATCTAGACCATATCTTAGACCCCACCATACTCAACCTTACGGTCTTAGTACTGAACAAAAACAGGCCTCCACTGCTTCTGCAATTCTGCTGCACAGCTAACTTGAAGGAATGAAGAACAGAGCATACTGAAATGAAATAAAAATAAATAAACAAATACCTACAAAAATAAATGCAATATCTAATGCCCCCACACCCCACAATTAAGAAGAAACTGACTACTTTATCACAAAAAAAAAAAAAAAGATGAAACTGACTCAAACTGGCCCCACAAACCCACACCTTCACATTAGCATCTTCCAAATCAAATCCAGTTTCCTTTGACTCGTGGAACCTCGCCGGACCGACCGAGTCAGACTCAGCCATGAAAACCCATCAGACTGATTTGTGTTTACAAGTGCTAGAAGCCTAGAAAACAGAAAATGGGTCTCTGTTGGAAATTTTTGGGCCAGTTTGTTCACTTTTTTTTTTTGTTGGGAAATGAAATTTAGTAAGAGAGAGAGAGAGAGAGAGAGAGATGATAAACCCAATCCACGGGAGTTTGATGAGTTTCAGATGTTTGAGAGAAAATAGTAAGAAAGGATTTGGAATTTTATAAACAAAAAAAAAAAATTAATAGGTGAATTATAACCGAAAAATTCAAAGAGTTTTGGAGGTTTGAAAGATAAGAGTAAGAAAGGATTTGAAAATTTATATAGAAAAAAATTTAATCGATGAATTATAACCGAAGAATTCGAAGAGCTTGAGTTTCAAGAAAAAACCAAAAAGGCAGAAGTTGAGAGAGCCTAGCAAAATTATTGAGAAAACTGAAAAAATAGAGAGAAGAAGCCAAAAAGGCCGAAATAGAGAGAGTCAGCAATAACGGGGAGGGTGTAATTGGCAAGAATTTAATGGGAAGAGAGAAAATGGCATTTTAATTGAGGAAAGAAAACAAATTGAATTTAATGAAGAAAAAAAAAAAAAAAACGTGTAGAAGGAGATGAGAATTCGGGGAGAGAGAAAAAAAAAAGGGGAAGGAAAAATAAATACTTGTAGAGGAGAGAGAAGAAAAAGGATATACATGAAGAGGGAGATAATTATAAAATGGAATTTTATGGGAAGAGGAAATCTGACGTGACAAGTTTTGAAAGAGTCAAAAAACTTTCTCTCAGCTCCGAGTCTTAATTTATATTATAGATAAGGTTTTCTTTCTGAATTTTATAATATAAACGCATTGAACTTGTACATCAAATAGGATTCCTAAAGTCCTTAACCACATAGGATTCCTATGTCAAATAGGTTTTCATAAAACAGATAAAAAAAAAAAAAAAAAAAGGTTTTTATATAACAGACAAAAAAATTTCTTCCTCCCTAATAGAGATGGGGGCGGAAAGGGATAAAATAAATAGGAGTGAAAGTAGGGATATCAAATGGGTGGGTTTGGATGGATAATAAATAAGTTGGGTATTTAAAAACCAATTTTCTATTTAAACTCATTTAATAAAAAATGTATTACCCATACCCACCTATTTACACAACAATTTTATGCAAGTATATGGTTAAAATATCCTAAATCTCGAAAATGACAAATATAAGCCTAAAAAATGACAAAAAAACTCTTAAATGATTAATAGGTGGGTTTGGGTAAATTTATTAGATATCCAATAAGCAACCCAATTAAACCCAACTTAATTGAAACTAATTTGGTCAGAATCCATTTACCCATTTATTTAAATAAGTGGGTTTGGATGGGTAATTAGTTGGGTTTGGATAAATTTGTTAGATATCCAATAAGCAACTCAGTTAAAACCTAATTAAACTCAACTTAATTGAGCCTAATTCGGTTGGAATCCATTTACCCATTTATTTAAATAAGTGGGTTTGGATAGGTAATTAGTAAGTGGTTGGGTGAGTTAATAGGTTTAGACATATTTTGCCACCCCTAGATGAAAGTAATGGGTTGGGACGGTTTTGGTTCAACCCAGTTCTTGCTCAACCCGTTCAAAAAAAATATATAGAAATATTTAGAAATCAGAAATTCTAATACATAGTAGATTAATTATTAGTACTATTTAGAAAATAAATAAATCAAATTTTCTAAAAATACACATGTAAGAGAAATTTTTTTTTATTTTGTTTTGTTTTTACGGTAGTGAGACAAGTTAAGAAATAGAACCTCAGGTGGGCAAAGTGTCAATTTTGAAATCATGGGTAGGTAAGTTGTAAATGGACCAAACCACAGGTGGATAAAGTATACTTTTCCCTAAAAATATTATGAATGCCATATGACTAAAGTAACAATCTATAAAGATTGTGCAAATATTTTCTTTGGATTTTCCCTTTGATTAATTTTGAGGCGAAATGATATGAAATTTGGGATAGGTTTTAATATATGCCATTTGAGTTATAACTTATAGTATTATACTATTATACCTTAAGAAATTTGGGAAGTTACTTTTTTTTTTTTTTAAACCTAATCTTTCACCCAATTTACAATGTCCTCCCTTCCTCAAACAATCAATTTGCTCGATTCACATCCTAATTTGAAGAAAAAAAGAAAAAAAAAAAAAAAAAAAAGGGTATAAATGTGCCCGTATGTGTCTAAATTCAGTGTTAAATAAGACGGTGTGGGTGTATTATAAAATCACGTTCACTAGTTGTAATGGATTACACAATGGTTTCATTTATGTTAGCTTCAATATTTATGTTCCTTTAAAAAAATTCTGATTGAGCATAAATACCCAAAGTTCATATATTAAAATGAAAATAACAGCAATTGTCAAAACCGTTGAGTACATTTAAGGGTCCGTTTGGATTAGTTGTTTGAAAAAGTGCGTTTTTAAAATATAACGATTTTAAAATATGCGTTTTGAAAACACAATTTTGAAAACCACAATTTAGCGTTTGGCAATATTTGTAAAAAACTGTAGTTTTATTAATTGAGCATTTGGATTATGTTGGTCTAAAATTGTTGTTTCAAATGTCATTTACCAATAAGGACTTAATTTTGATGTTAAGATTATTTTATAATTTTGTTCGTACAATATATGTTAGCATTTGTAATTAAAAAAAAAAAAAAAAAACAGTAGGAGGTTTCTTTGCTAAGTTGTAGTAGTAAGTAAAAGTAACTTCACCACATAATTTTAAAAAGAAAAGGAAAAAAAAAAAAAAATGGCAACTTCACCATTTACGAAGCTAATCACAATCACATATATATGGTGAAGTTGCCATTTTTTTTTGCTTTCTTGATAAAAAAAAAAAAAAAAAAAAAAATGAAAGTAAATAGAGTGATGAAAAAAAAAAAAAAAAAAGAAGCTGTGTGTGTGGCTCTTTCTTTTCAAGGAGTCAATTGTAGCGCTTTCAAATAGGAAGAAAAATGGGCAAAAGCTCAACAGTTAACCATTTGGTCTTTTCTGTTTTTACTCAAAATAAGATGCAATCCATTCTTCTTTTAATTTCTGATAGCAATGAAAGTTCTGCGTTTTGATTACACCAAGCTTAGAAGCCTTATACCCAACGTGTCTCAACCACTATCGAAGCTTTTTGTTGTGACGACTTTCTCCATTGTCGCTGCAGCTTGCACTGAGAAGTGGCAGTGGCTAATGAGCAATGCATGGATGGTCAGGAAGGTGAGGGTTTTTGTTCATTTATAGTTGATGTTTTTGTCATTAAGAAATTGCTTGAGGGTATTTTAAATATTGACTCTCTAAAAAATAGGGGTGCGAAAACGTGATCTATGCTTTAAAAATGATGTTTTCAAAACAGGTACCTAGTACCACCGATTTTAAAACGCAATTTTTGGCATTTTTAAAATCGCAATTTGTTAAAAATCGCTAAGCCAAACACACGTGATTTCACGTTTTTGTTTGAAAACACCCGTTTTCTCCATGCGGGGCCAAACTCACCCTAAATGTAAAACAAATCAACAGCTTTTATCACATCAATCGTGTAACTTTTTTTAAAACAATCTTCTCTTCATGAGATTTCGGTTTGGATATTATTTCCGATCAATGAGATTGCATGGAACCGTACAGTCTGGGGTATCTCCCCAAAGAAATTTCTATTCGTATCGCAGATCTTACATGTGTTTAATGCTGTACACCATAGCATTGGGTTTCTAAATTTGTCCTTTTTCCTACCAAAAATATTTGAATCTCCATTTTATGTTTGACATGGTTTCATTTATGCCGTTTAATATTTATGTATTTTGTTCTTATTGAATCATTAAGTTACTGATTGTTTAGATTAAAAAAAAAAAAAAAAAGTTACTGATTGTTTAACTTTCTATCTACGTCCACTACACGCAATAGCGCATGAACATAAATACCCAAATTAAGTTCATACATTAAAACGAAAAATAAAAAATTGTCAAAACCATTGATCTATAGTGAGATTTAAATAAAATAGTTCACTAGATTCTAGAGATGAAATAACTTTCAAGCTATATGTCCAATAGAAAAGAATAATATGCTGACAATAAAATGTGGAATACCAAATTGCCAATATACACCACTGGAGGTGATGTATAGAATATCTTTCGTGATTTAAATTTAATGCATGGAATGAGGTTATAATTTATCCTAGATGAATGATGTCATAGAAGTTTATTTTTTATGGTGTTTGCCAACCAAGTACGGTGTTGACAATGGATAGAGAATTTGTGTTCCTATGGCTAGCCTATGGCAATGACTTTGACTTTCCACCAAAATTTTCCCTACTACTACCTTCAAATTTTTTTTGTTTATTTTTCTTAGAAAAAAAACCCTATTTGGTTGGATCAAATGTTTTCAAAAAGCTTTGTCCATCTTCTAATTGATAATGTTGATAATGTGCATGAATGTCCAAACATGGACAAATGTTATATTAAGTTCTCTAATTAAATTCAAAAAAATACTTACATTAAGTTAATACATTAAAGAGAAAATAAAATCAATAGCCAAAACCATTGAGTACATTTGAAAAGAAGAACAAACCAACAGCTTTTATCACTTCAATCATGTGACTTTTTATTAAAAAATAAAAATAAAATTTCCACTTCATGATATCCACCAAAATTAGCTTATGCCAAATACTTTCCAAAAAGTAAGTTGCTTTAGCCACCACTTCCTTTTCATCATGGAATGAAGCAAATTCTTTGATGCTACGGAAAGCTTATCCTAATTTAACAAGAAAAAAAAAATGGTAAACTAATCAACAAAGAAATCCTCAAATATTGTGAGATATGGCCTTTATTGTAACGGTATGGATGGAGTATGAATCGTAGCTTGTAGGCTGTGGCCTTTATACTTGTTTTCTCAAATGTCAACACTAGTAGCATCAATAGCGTACACCTTATTGAGCATGCCTAATTAAGACACCTGGAATTAAGGAGAAATTGTGCTAGTTTCTCTATAACCAGTTTCTAATGTCAAAGTAATCTTACTACATATCTGGGCATTTAGACTGGATAAAAAAAAAAAACAAACACACGAGTATAAACATTCAGCAAGATTCTACTAAACAAGGCAGAAGTCAGATTACGAGAGAATTTCCAAATTCATACATTCTAAGGAAGATATTTGCTAATTTTTTTGTGTACAACATCCTTTAGAGTTCTTGATCTTGACAATATTTAAGCGATGTCGCCATAAACGAATTGGAAGCTCTCCAAGATTTCTATGTTCTCGTGAAAATATTTCTGTAGACTTTCTTTCTTTGCCTTTAGACTTTGTCCGTCTACAGATACCCTAAAGTTCTCAATCATCACGGAGTTTAAGCAATGCCTCCAACATAGAACTGGAAGGAATTCGCAACAACTAGGCTTCTTCTCTTTAAGAATAGGTTTTTCATAGAAAAACTGAAATCAAGCAAAGAGTTAGTATCACTGTCAAAATGGAAAAAAAAAAAATACATCTTAGCTTCCATTGAAGGGAGAAAAATCTAAAAACATAAATGAAATAGTGAAATCGAATTAGTATATTTTGAGAAAGAAAATGAATCAAATTTGTCAAATTACGACAGCATGACAATATTGGGATTTTTTTTTTTTTGTTTTCTTAACTATAAATGCACAGGTTTAGAAATACCACGATCATAAGCTTTAGCATATCCTCATAGGAACTAAAATTATTTACATATTAGGAGATGTATAGGTGATGCATGACAACAATAATTGGGGAAATAGGATAAATGGAAAAGAATGATAGAAACAAAACAAATCCTAGGAATCACCACCTTGAAATTGTCTGCAAAACCTTAAGCATCACCATTTCAGGGTGTATGGCATCACCACCAAACAAAGAAGGGAGACACATCTAAAATAAAAAAATTTCATTAATCATCAAGTCCCTTGAAAATGAGTATAAACTTTGCCTAAATAGCATGGTTTTAAAAATCGGACCGGACCGGCCGGTTCAACCGGGAACCAATGTCTTATCCGGTCCGATTCTCTGAAAAAACCGGAAATTAAGAAAAATAGGGCAAAAACCAGAAATCGGTGGTTCGACCGTAAAAACCGCGAACCGGAGTGGTTGAACCGGTTTTGGCCCGGTTTGACTAATTTCAAAACTACGCCGTTTTGGTCTATTTTTTCTTATCCTGAACCTAACTTACAGCTTCATTTTTCTTTGATTCTTCCCTCACGCCACTTCCCCCTTCCTGCTTCCCCCTTCCCTCTCACTCTCACTAACGCTAGCTCATGTGAAAGAGGGAAAATAAAAAATGGAAGAAGAGAAGAAAATGATGAGACTAAAGATGCAATTGAGAGAAGATGGGGAGAAAGATAAGAACTCAGTACTGAGATGAAGGAAGTAAAATAAATGGTTTAATTGCGGTGAGCAGGTGAGGAAAAAGAAAGAAAGAAAGTAAAGAATAAAAAAGAAGCAAAGGGTGACAGATATTAAAAGAAGAGAAGACAGAAGAGTGTAGAATATGTGTGAACAAAGGGAAAAAAAAAAATCAGACTATTTTGATAAAACATTGAGGTGATGGTGGCAGGTAAGGGGGATGAGTGAAAAAAATAAAATGTTTTTAAATTTGTAATGGGCTGTAGCTTTAGATTTTAGTTGAATCCAAATCTAAACCAAGCTCTAGTTTTAAAAAATAAATAAATGCAAGTATCAATGTTGCAGATTAAAATATAATCTTGTCTTGTTTAACTCTTAGAAAAGACTCTCGTACTATTATTATATCATTTATTTCATATTATTTGAATTATCATTATTATAATTCAAATAATGGTTAGACAAACTAAAATTAAGAATATCATCATATCAATTTAAATAATTTTTTTGTCATTTGTTAAATTAACTTATATTTATTTAATGAGTAAGTCTTGTTTTATATTTATATAGTTTAAGGATTATTATTTTGTAATGTTAATATTTTTAGTTACATATTTATATAGTTACATTTTGTTTAGTTTTGATTTTTTTTTTTTTTCCGCAAAATATAAGATGTGGAAACTCATATAAAGTGTTTTAAAATTTATTATACATTTGTTAACCCAGCATTTTTAGTTACAAAATGTTTATGTATTTATTTAATTATTTATATAATTTTAAAATTATTAATTAAAATATTTATGATGTCACCGGTTCGACCACCAGTCCGACCCCGGTCGGACCACTAGTACGGGAACCACTCCCCTTTCTGGTTCTCTCCCCAGTCCGGTTTTTAAAACTAGGCTAAATAGGCTACTAAACCTTAAATCAAATTAAATAGAAACCTTAAATCTAATAGGCTTGGGCCCAATTATTGAATTATAAAAATAACTCTAACTCTAACTGTAAATAAAAATATTAATAAACCTAACATACAATCAACTTCAAAATGAAATAAGATAAAAATAAAGTAATCTTTGTGAGGCTCCCGCATCATACTCTCCTAGCTGGGGAAAACTCGACGTCAAGTTTTAAAGTGTTGAAGGAGCAAAATTCTGGCACGTAACACTTACTTCAAGTCCGGGACAATAGTTGGGAGAACGAAGAACGAAGGAGCCTTTAATTCCATCACATCATTAAATTTGTCAAGAATTACAAATTCAATGTATGGAATCGATGAGGGAAATGAAACCACATCTTCATCAAGTATAACAGAGTCTTCAACTAACTTGAAAGTAGCATCCACATGAGCTTGGTCAACTTGGGTCGGACAAAATGTATTTGAAGCAACTATAGAGCACATTACTTCTTAGAGATAAGGTTGAAGCTTAGCAGCACAATTAGTGATCACTTTCCCCTCCAATTTCCACGAAATAGATGAAACAATCTCATTTTCCTTTCTTACATAAGCTAATAGCGAACTGAGAAGATCCAAGGAAATGTCGTCACTTTCATCTATAACCATTTCCACAATTGTTTCCATGGCTGAAAATACATTATGTGGATGGTTGGTACTAATAATTTTGAAGAAAGTTTGAAACATCTCAACAACCAATGCATCACATTCAAAGTCCAACTTCACCAAGCATGACCCAATCTTTGCAACAGTATCAAGTATTGAGACTGCCTTTGTATAACAACAACCAGACACATGAGACAAATTCTCAAATACCTACTATAGTCAGCTGAAATAATTCCTTCATTTTTTAATCATCATAAGGGGCATCTGGTGCTGTTATCCTTGTAATTTTAGTAATGCAAGATACAACTAAAATCTTCACATCCATTTCAACATGCATCAAAAGTTCATTAGTAGTCAGTTCTTTCATTGAGGGTAAAAGTGAACTGTGTATTGATTTGGATAGTGCTTGCACTACATTTGCTAACAAATACTCAACTCTATCAAGAAGAGTGAGGAGCTCATCAATGGAGGAAGGGAGGTTAAGGAGTTTATTTCCAGCATCCTTAAACTGATCCTGAAGGTGTGTCTCAATGGAAATGGGTGGCTTGATCAATACCATAATTCAAGAAAAACAATAAGCTTCAACAAGGACTTTAGCAAAAACCAGGATTAATGAACTTACTACATGACTCGTCTGCTCTGGGTTGATCATTATTGTGAGGTTTGTACACTGTTGAAAGGTAGAAGAAGACTCATGGGTTGGGGACTGGGCTTTCTCTAGGCCTCTTTTTTATTTTTATTTATTTTTTATTTTATTTTTTTACGTAGGTTGGGCTAGGCTTTGAGACTTTTTTTTTTTTTTAAATAAGGGTTGAGTCGGGTCGAGTGACTAGGATGGTGTGGTTGTGGTATGCAAAAAGAAAGAATGGGTTATAGAAAGTGGGATTAAAAAAAAAAAAAAAAAAAAAAAAAAAAAAAAAAATGGGTTAACTTGGAGACCAAGTAGAGGATTTGGTGCGTCGTGACAGGCTGAGAGGTCTTAGCGGAGTTGCAGCAGCGCAGCACGGTGCCAGTGAAGGCAAGTAGTGACTGATAAGGACCATCGGTGGCTATCTACGACTAACAATGACTGGGCTAGCAAAATTGCCAGTGCGTTAGGAGCTCGAAACCATCGATGTGGGTCGCCAGTGGTTGGCGACCTTGCTCGTCTAATTGATCGAGTTGCTGCCAGTTGGGGTGTGGTAGAATGGCCTGCAAGTTTGGCTGGATGGCTCGCTGGAGGTGAGGATGAGTCATCGTGGCTATGCTTTGTTGATGAGCAAAAAAACACAACATTGTTGGATTTTAATTTTAATTTTTTTTTATTTTTTTTGGTTTTCTTTAAATTTTGGTTTTCTTTTTCTTTTTTTCTTGGTGTTTAGATGGTGGGCTTCTTTTTTTTCTTTTTTTTTTTCCTGGTGGTACTGTGTATTGTGGGTGGGTTTGTCTGGTCGTTAGATGAGTGTTGCGTTGTTGGGTGGTTTGATCAGTGTGGCTTTGGTGGGTTGTTAATGGCTGGTTCACATTGGGTTTTGTTTAGGTGTTGGTTTGTGATGATGGTGGGTTATGGTGGGTTCACGATGGTGTTGGATATTTTGGGAATTTTGGTTTTGAGTGGTGGTTTATGGGTGCGGGGTTGTTAGATTTTAAAGTGTTTGTGCCGTGGATGATGGATTTGAATTGTGGGAAGTTGAGATTGTTGTGGGTTTTCTGGTGGTGGATGCTATGATGGTGGTTTGACTGTGTGAGAACCTAGTTGGAAAGAAGTTTGCTCTTATACCAAGTTGATGCAGGACAACAATAATTGGGGAAATATAATAAATGGAAAAAGAATGATAGAAACAGAACAAACCCTAGAAATCACCACCTATCTCCCTAGGCATCACCTCCTTAGGGGAGTCTGGCATTACTACCAAACAAAAAAGAGAAACGCATCTTAAATCAATAAATATTCATTAATCATCAAGTCCCTTGACAATGAGTACAAACTTTGCTTAAATAGGCTACTAAACCTTAAATCAAATTAAATAGAAACCCTAATTCTAATCGGTCTGGACCCAATTATTGAATTATAAAAATAACTCTAACTGTAAATAAAAATACTAATAAACCTAAACATACAATCAACTTCAAAATGAAATAAGATAAAAATAAAATAATCACTACAAGTAAAATGGTCTTTTGAGACAAACAACTTTTGTCACCCAACCTCTACATTTCGTCACTGGATTGATTCGGTGACAAACATGGTTTCATCACATTAAGCTTGTCACTAAATGTTATTTTAACGAATTCTTTTGTCACCGATTGGTTTTATATAATCCAATAAACAAAACAATTGATGACACACATGTTTCATCGCTTAATATTTCGTCACCAAAGATTTTTTTTGTTGACGCAATATTTCGTCAACAAATAATTTTA
The DNA here is from genome assembly GCA_014362285.1 of Fagus crenata. Taxonomy (NCBI): domain Eukaryota; kingdom Viridiplantae; phylum Streptophyta; class Magnoliopsida; order Fagales; family Fagaceae; genus Fagus; species Fagus crenata. The sequence goes on from BKZX01026463.1 coordinate 13,087, forward strand.
TTTTTATTTTTTTATTAAGACATGGAGTGACGATAGTATTTGATCAGCTAATGTTTTTGTTATCTAAAGATTTATGTGGTGACAAAATATTGTGTCACCAATTATTGTTATTTTCCTTTTTATTTTTATTTTATTAACTATGGGGTGACGATAGTATTGCGTCACCTAAAGATTTATGTGGTGAGAAAATATTGTGTCACCGATTATTTTTATTTTATTTATTATTCTTTTATTAAGCTATGGGGTGACGATATTATTGTGTCGCCTGAAATATTACATCACCTAAGGCTTTATGGGGTGATGATATTATTGTGTCATCTGAAATATTGCATCACCTAAGGCTTTATGGGGTGATGAACATGGTTTCATCACCGATTGTTTTCGTCACCTAAACATTTATTTGTTGACACAATAATTCGTCACCAAATATTTTCATTTTGTTTTGTATTTTTTTTATTAAGTTATTTGGTGATGAAACTATTTCGTCACCTAATGTATTAATTTTTGTATATATTATTTAAAATCCCATTTATGCAGCTTTCAACAATTTAAACCTGCTTATTACAATAACCTACCATGGATAAACAAAACATCCATTAAAAACAAATCCATAAAACAAAACATTAATATCCAATTCATTTTAAAGATCACATCCTTCAAGAAACTATAAACATCTTGAAACACATCCTTAAAAAAACCATAAACAACTTAAACCACATCCTTAAACAATTCAATAAACAATTTAAGCTCTAAGATACTAGTTGTTGTCTCCTCTATAGCTACTGGACAAGCTCCCCCCACTCCCAAAAGGTGTAGTGAAAACCTAGCCACTCAAAAACTCTAAGATATTAGCTGTCATCTCCTCGTGCATTTTATTCGCCTCTTTGTGTCTTTTATTCACCTCTTTAAGCTCAGCTATCTCAGAATTCACCGCCTCTTTAATCTCTTCTATTTGGCGCTGAACGTCATCTCTAGACATACCAGATGAGGCAATAGTCCTAAGAGAGGATGAAGGCCTAATGTCAAGTCCCTTTACGTAGCTAGATCTCAACTTAAGTACCCTAACTAAAACCTCCTCTGGGGTCAATAGAATCGCATTAGGATTGACAAGATGCCCCTCTTCAAGTCTTAGCATCTTTTCCTGCCATTTTGAAGGAAAAAAATAAAAAAAACCCAAGCAAACAAAAAAAGAATCGCATTAGTAATATGTATGGTGTTCTATTTTTACAAACATGATATGCCTAAAATGATATGCATACATAATTCCTCTCGGCCTTCGATATAATCCATTTTTTTTTTCTTTGGATTGTAGTGGGTTTCGCGATAGATGACTTTTGCCTGAGGAAGTTGACCATCATTCTCTTTCATCTGATTAATTAATTTTCCAATGATAGAACATATACATAGCTAATTGGATACAACAAGTAATATACTAAGTTTTATGAAATTGAAAAAACACGTACCCCCTCATGTACTCTAACCGCCAACGACTTCGATTCAACTCTATGTTTATTCTTATTTGGATTTTCATTTCTGTTCTTTTTGTTTTTCAATGACAGTTTCTACAAAGGACCAATACCTATATACAATGAAACATTTAAAATTGGTGTTTGATTATGAATCTCACAACAATGGCCAAAGATGCATAAAAATATTAATCCATTAAATATCAACCCACGACATATGTATTCTTTAGATGAATTGCAGAACATACTTCACTTGTAATGAAACTTTTTTATGATTTCACAGTTACCTTAAAGTTAGAGTCAGTCCACTTCTTGTCGATTAGTTCAATCCAATTCTCGATCGTGACATTCTCTAGTGGGTGGTTTCTCACGTATTCGTTTCCGTGAATCAGCTTGGCTTTCTTATACTTAGTGTGCAACCTGTAAACGTGTTGTCTCAAGCCGTTGGCAAATTTTGTATTCAATGATTTATTTACATCTACAGAGCCTCCTTGTAGATCAAACTTGTCCTACAAAGTGAAATATGTATTAGAAAATTATTGACCAACATTAACAATACACCATAAAGGAGAAATTAATAACAACAATGATTTCAATAACTCTTGAACAAATACCTTTACACACTGATACATCGGCTGTTTAATGCTATCAGCAACTTTCTTCCACTTACGAACACCAATATTGGGCATGTTTTGACGTGGTTGTACACCAATCTGATTAACACACTTCGAGGCGTTTTTCCCTACATGTTTACGAAACTCTTGAGGGATGGGGACAAATAACTTTCCATCTTTGTCAAAGAGACGTTGAATCCCTATACCACGTGTTGGGCCACGGGTACATGTGTTAGTTAATGCTGTTAAGAGAAAATATTAATTTCATTAATGTGTAAACAAATTATAGTAATATCATTACATCGTTACATATAAATATCATACCAACATTAGTAAGTAAACAAATTATAGTCAGATCATCACATCATTATACATAACTTACCAACTATGCCACCCGATGTACACCCAATCTGAGCATCTGCTTGAGGATTAGGTGGGATGGGAGAATCTTCCTCAGGATGTGACATTGGTGGTATAGCCGCAAGTTAGGCCTTCGAGGTAGTGTGCTAAAGTGATGAATGTCGAATGCGTCCTGGAGGTATCTCTATGACCTAATGTAACAAACAAAATATTTCATCATATTCTAGTACCTCATGTAACGTCCAGAACAGAAATAATAATAATAATAATAATAATAATAATAATAATAATAATAAAAGAAGACAAGAAATCTCTAGAAACCCATACCCCCACCTCACGTTTCCCACCTACCCCACATGACCCCACCACACAATTTTTCTTCTAGATTTCTCTTCTCACCCGTAGCTCTCCCCCTCTCTTTCATTTTCTGTATTTTTCAGCAGCACATACACACACATACTCTCTCCCCTACCTCTCATTCGGTCACCCTCACTCTCTCTCTCTCTCACCGGTTAACCACCACAACCACCGGCGGAATTCCGGTAGGATTTACCGGAGGAACCTATAGGAGACTTTCTAGGCTCCATTTACTTCCAATATTTTAAGGTAAAAGCTTTATATTTAAGGTTTTTATATTTTGTTAGTTTCTTTACAAATCTAAGTAATCTTAGTATTATATGTGATTTAGTTTGAGCAATCTTATGATATTTATGTGATTAAGGAAATGGGTTTTGATTTTGGTGGATTTATTTGAGGAATAGTTAGGGGTTTTGATAAAAGTGTTTATGGTGGTTTCTCTATGGTGAGAATTTAAGGATTTTGGATTCCAAATGTTAATAGTGATTAGACTTAATTTTCCATATCAATTAGTGTATTTGGGTTAGTTGAGGTTTTAGATGATTTTGGCTTGATAGGCTTGCTCATTGTCTTTTATAGGTTCTATTTAATCTCCTAGGAGCATTGGAGATTAGGATTTTGAGCGGGTTGCAGGTAAGTAGATTCTTAATGGAATTTTTAGAAAAATAATCATCATTGCATATGAGATTTATTTAAAGGTTATAAACACATTTTGGAAATTATTCTGAAATTATACTTTTCCTAAGGGGTTTTGTGTTTAAACCTTAGTATTTATTTATTTATGAGATAATGCATTATATTTGATATTGCATTTGGGGAAATGCATGATTTGCTAGATTGGATATTTTATAAGCATCTTTCATTAATTCTTGAGAAGTTATTTGATAAAGTTATTGGATTGTTGTGATTTCTAAAGATGCTTTATCATTGATGTTGTTGTTTGAGATATGTTTTGGAAACTTTTAAAGATTTGGGAATTATTTGAATAAATGACAAGCTTTGTGAATACTTTGAATGTTGAAAAGATTGTATTTTTATTATGTTAACTTGTGAGCTATTTTGGTTGTTTTACTTTTGTGCCAAGACAATTGTGATTATATGGTGATTACCCAGCTGGATGCCGTTTACTTGTGGGCCTAACGAAGCCCCTAGTAGAATCACAACCTACCTGTGGGCCTAACGAAGCTCCTGGTAATAACACAACTTACCTGTGGGCCTAACGAAGCTCCTGGTAGAGATAAAGTTGTTTGGTCTTTTATCTGTGGGCCTAACGAAGCTCCTGGTAGAAGCCAAGTTATGAG
>BKZX01026466.1:0-11260 GCA_014362285.1 Fagus crenata
TCTTCATTCCCCTTGAAATTTCTTCTTTTGACAAAAAAGATAGGTTCATTGAATGTGTCAAAGAAGACAAGCTGGTTGAAAGAGAGAGAAGAGTTGAGGCTGCCGAGCGTTGAAACTGAGAGACTCGGAGAGCAATGAAAATAAAAGAATATTAGGTCCAATGTACAGGTCAAGGATTTTGTTTATTTGAGCTGGGCCTACACATAAGTATCCGAAGTGTCACGCCCGTAAAAAGAGAAGATCTCATAGAACAAGTCTCGTTAACCTCTTCATAACTATATGGTCTACTTAGATATAAAAATAACTATATATGGTCTACTCATAGGTTACATTTCTGATTTCTTGTTTACTCATACATCCTTATTAGGGTATGTTCTAACAGAGCATAAACAAATCATGATGATAAAATGTATCAAGATTTCTCCTAAGTCCTCGAAAATATATGTAACAAGAACAAAGAGAAACTTATTTGAAGAACTTTCTTCCTATCTTCCATAAACTGTTGTATGAGTGGAAATTAACGATATATATATATATATATTTGCTAACAAGAAATAAGGAAGGGTAATTCGAACTTAAATTCTCCTAGATTAGAGGTTTTCGTAGTTCTCATGAGGTTTTAAGAATCATTAGTCAATCTTTTAATTCCACGGATGCATTCTGGCAACTGTGACAGATCATGACTGATTTGATATCGGGTCATTGCAATGTATACCTGGGAACAAAGGTAAAGAAATAACATGTCATGCCAAATATACTGTTGAATAAAAGGGGATGTACCATACATTGTATAAGATATTTTCTAGCTGATAGAATTGAAGAAATCGAGAAACAAAGAAATGAAGGCAAGGTTAATCTAGAGAGATAAGCTTGACTTAGCTGTAAAGTGATTAAAATGGCTTAACTTCTAATTAGACTTCACTAAGTATTTATACAGAGAGGGTTGAGTTTGTTAGATAACAACTCAACCAGTAATAACAAACTTAGCTCATATTAATTTCTAATTCTGTTATAACAGAAGCCACTAATCTTGGGCATATGTCACACACGTGACTTTTAAGTTAATTTGATCTAAAATAGCTTAAGCTACAGGTAGTTTAGTATATGCTCAATACTGATGACATAAACTATAGTAGCTTATGATATCTTCATCATCCCCCCTCAATCTTGGGGACGGTGACTGTGAGATTGCGCCTGAGTTCAAGAAATCGATGAGTTGGAAGACTCTTAGTGAAGATATCAGCAAGTTGATCAACTGTGGAGACAAATTTGACAAAAAGATCCTTTCAAAGAACTCGTTCTCGGACAAAGTGGAAATCAACCTCAATGTGTTTGGTTCGAGCATGGAAGACTGGGTTCAAGGCAATAGCCAAGGTTGAGACATTATCACACCACAGAACAAGTGGATCAGTAAGATAAATGCCAAGGTCTTTGAGAAGGGAACGAACCCAACAAAGCTCTGCAGAAGCAATAGCCAGGGCTCGATACTCAGATTCAGTAGAGGATCGAGAGACAGTGGGTTGTTTCTTTGCAGACCAGGTGACTGCATTATTGCCCAAGTAAACCAAGAAGCTAGAAGTGGACCTGCGATCAACTGGGTCCCCTGCCCAATCAGCATCTGTGTAAGCTGATAAATGAAGTGAACCAGGAGTGAATTCAATGCCATGGTTGAAGGTGCCTCGACGGTATCTAAGAATCCTTTTGGCTACAGCAAGGTGAATAGTGGTTGGGGCAGACATATATTGACAGACTTGATGCATAGCAAAGGAGATGTCTGGCCTTGTAAAGGTAAGATAATGCAGAGCACCAACCATACTTCTGTAGACATGAGGATCAGGTAGAAGATCACCATCATGAAGAGATAATTGAGTATTGGGACAGCTGGGAGATGAGGTAGGCGTACAGTCAAGCATATTATGCTTTTTAAGTAAGTCTTGAGCATATTTGGACTGATTGATATACAACTGTGAAGAAGTTCTGGTGATTTGAAGTCCCAAAAAATAGTGCAGAGAGCTTAAGTCTTTCAAGTCAAAAACAGAGTTGAGCTGTTGAATGAGGTGATCCAAGAAGGAAGGAGTATTGCTAGTAAGTACAATGTCATCTACATATAAAAGTAGATATGCAATAACCTTGTTGTCCTTGTATATGAATAATGAAGAGTCTACAGTGGAGGCTATGAAGCCCAAATGTAAGAGTTGAGTAGTAAAACTTTCAAACCAGGCCCTTGGAGCTTGTTTTAAACCATAGATGGATTTCTGGAGCTTGCAAACATAACTTGGATAAGTAGAGTCAATATATCCCTGAGGTTGAGTCATGTAGACTTCTTCTTTTAGAGTGCCATGTAGGAATGCATTCTTTACATCTAGCTGTCTTAGGGGCCAGTGGAGAGAGACTGCCAGTGAGAGAATAAGCCTAACAGTAGGAGGCTTAATAACTGGGCTGAAGGTCTCATCAAAATCAACTCCATATTGTTGATGAAAACCCTTAGCTACTAATCTAGCCTTGTACCTGGCTATAGAACCATCACTATAATGTTTTAGTTTGTAGACCCACTTGCAACCTACCACATTCTTGGAAGCAGGTAATGGAACCAGAGACCAAGTGGCTTGTTGTTGAAGAGCTTGAAACTCCTCATCCATTGCTGTGCACCACTTAGGATGTTTAGAAGCCACTGTGTAGGAAGGAGGTTTTGTAACAGTATAGTCAACAAGAGCTGCATAGGTGAGTTTGGGTTTAATGATGCCACTCTTGCTCCTAGTCTGCATAAGGGTGAGGTAGGGGATTGGGAATTGAGATATTTGTGGAGATAGACTCAAATAAAGGTGTAGCAGCTGTATGGGGCAGAGAGTTTAATGGTGAGGAGGCAGGCAAAGTAGTATTAGGTGTAGGGATTTCTGTTGAGGCTGCAGGCATAGCAGCAGTAGGTGTAGGGCTGTCTGATGATGCTGTAGGCATAGTAACAGCAACAGGTAAATGGGAAGAAAGGTCAATGAGACCAGTGGGTAAAGAGATAGAGTTGTAGGTAGGTGTATGTGTGTTTGTGGGATTAAGTTGTGGTGAAGTAAGGTCTGGAATCGAGGCAGGAATAGAAACAGAGGTAAGTGGACATTGACCAGTGGATATTGGACTAGACTCTTGAGAAGAAAAAGCAGGATGGTGACTACAAGAATGCTGTAAAAGCAGTGTATTGAGCCAAGAGTCAACATATGGAGAGGTGACTGAAAATGTGGGTGAGCAGACCTTGGGATGTGAGAGACCAGGAAATATGGACTCATTAAACAGAACATGTCTTGATGTATATATTTGATTAGTGACTGGATCAAGACAATAGTAACCCTTTGTATGAAGAGGATAACCAAGAAATACACATGGGGTAGTTTTGGGAAACAATTTGTGTGAGTTATAGGGTGTAAGTAAAGGAAAACATTCACAACCAAAGGTTCTTAAATGTTTCAGATCAGGAGAAACTTTATAAAGAGCTTCCCATGGCGATTGATTACCTAGAGTAGGAGTAGGTAATTTGTTAATAAGATGGGCTGCTGTGGAAATAGCATAGGACCAATATGACATGGGTAGTTTAGACTGGGAGAGAAGAGCTAATGCACACTGCACTAGATGTCTATGTTTTCTTTCTGCAACCCCATTTTGTTGTGGGGTGTGAGGACAAGATAATTGATGAATAATACCTTTTGATAAACATAATTGATTAAAAGGTGTTGACAAAAATTCACCCCCACAATCAGTTTTTAGAATTTTGATAGGCAAAGAGAATTGAGTCTCTCGCATTGCTTTAAACTGAGTGAACACTTGAAAAGTGTCTGACTTATGTTTAAGCAAGTATACCCAGGTAAATTTGGTAAATTCATCCACAAATACAAGGTAAAATCTGAAAGCATTAGAAGCAATAACAGGGGCAGGGCCCCACAAATCTGCATGTATCAACTCAAAAGGAGATGTAACAATTTTATTAGAAGTAGGAAATGGTAATTGATGCATCTTTCTTGCTAAGCAATGTTGACAGTGTTTTGTTGCAGTGTTTGAGTTTGAACCAGTACTAAAGGAAGGAAAGATGTTATGAAGTACATTAGAACTAGGATGCCCTAGTCTAGAGTGCCATAGATGCCACTTATTTGAGGAGATAGAGTGTGCAACACAAGTTGTTTTATTGGCAGTAGAATGGAACAAATGAGACTGAATGGGATAGACACCATTGCTACTCGGACCCTTGTAGAGAAGTTCCCTGTAGGTAAATCTTGAATTAAGAGTTTCTTAGCATCAAAATAACAACTACAATTATTGTCTAGACATAGTTTATGCACAGAAGAAGATTTGATGCTATTCTAGGCACATGAAGAACATTTATAAGTTGGAATTTATGATATTTGGTTTGGAGTTGAGAATTATCTATGTTTTGAATAGGAAGATTTTGCCCATTACCTACTAAGACTTGTTCCTGACCTTGGTAAGGTGCTTGAGGGCTGAGATTGTTGGCATTGGCTGTTATTTGATCTGTGGCTCTTGTGTCAGTGAGCCAAGTTTCTGCATTTTGAGTGTAATGCAGGTTAGAAGCACTAGCCATTGCAGCCAGCTTTGTGGTAGGATTTTTGCCTTGGTAAGCAAAATTTATCCTGTTGTAACAGTAAATAGCATAGTGTCCCATCTTCCAACAGATCTGGCATGTAGGTCTCTCATTCTTGCCTTGAAAGGTAGCTTGAGGTGACTGTGGTGTTGATGAGTTCTGCTGCTGTTGGTATTGGGGTGAGTATTGAGGTGGATACTGAGGTGAGAAATTAGATGAACTGAAGCTTTGATTAAAGCCTGAGTTTCTGCCTCTGCCTCTAGAGTATGAGTTCCTACCTCTACCTCTATTGAAGCCTTATTACCATTAAATGAGGTTTGTTATGAGAAACAAACATGGCTAAGGCTGAGTTGGACAGAGAGTCACTGACCTCATTCATAGACTGTTCTTCAGTCTGCAGTAGAACAATGAGTTTCTCCAAAGATAAAACTGTGTCTTTGGTTCTCATAGCTGAAGCAAAAGGAGCATACTCCTTTGGTAACCCTTTGAGAATCACATGAGTGAGTTCTTCCTGATCTGAATGAACTCCAACTGCAGAGAGTTTGTCTCTTACAGTTTTGATTCTTTAGAGATATGAACTAACAGATTCATTACCTGTTTTCTTGGTTGATTGAAGCTCGAGCTTGAGGTTGAGGACACTGGATCTAGCAGTAGAAGTGAACCTCTCTTCTAGAGTGTTCCAAACTTCTTGAGAAGAACTCTTCCCCACCTCCATGGCAAGGACTGCAAAAGAGCAAGTAGAATAGAGTAAGGACAGTAGAGCCTTATCTTTCTTGCTCCATACAAGAAATTCTGGATTCATAGCTTGAATTCCAGTTTCTGTAGTCAAGAACTGATTTGGTTTAGGAATGGATCCATCTAAATGATCTAGCATGGAATAAGCATCCAACACAGCAGTAATATGAAGCTTCCATATCATATAGTTTGTGCTATCTAGCTTTGTGGACATGAGATTTGACATGTTATTGAGTAGAAGTAGGGGAGATTGATTTGAATGGATGTTGAGGGAAGAGTTTGCAGAAGCCATGGTTATGGATCTTTAAAGCTCTGATACCATGAAGAAATCGAAAAACAAAGAAATGAAGGGAAGGTTAATCTAGAGAGATAAGCTTGACTTAGTTGTAAAGTGATTAAAATGGCTTAACTTCTCATTAGACTTCACTGAGTATTTATACAGAGAGGGTTGAGTTTGTTAGATAACAACTCAACTAGTAATAACAAACTTAGCTTCTATTAGTTTCTAATTCTGTTATAACAGAAGCCACTAATCTTGGGCACATGTCACACACGTGACTTTTAAGTTAAGTTGATCTAAAACAGCTTAAGCTACAGGTAGTTTAGTATATGCTCAATAATGATAACTTAAACTACAGTAGCTTATGATATCTTCATCAAGAATAATAGCCTCATGAGGTTTGAATCCCTGTCTTACTAATTCAAAATTTTCACTTTCATTGATCTTTATTTATTTTGTTTTTTTGTTTAGACTTGCAAATTGTCAAAGTCTAAATATTCCTTTGCCTTCGGCTTCACGGGCTTTTACCCTTTTGAAATATGGTACATGTTCATGCACATGTACAATGGTCGAACTTATATTTCTTTAGTCTAAATATTTCATATAAGTTAGTGATATTTCCCATTCCTTTTGACTCAAACAAAGCCAAACTTATATTATGCACATGTAACAATCAACGTGAAAAGAAAGCAGTCCTTAATTGATAATTAATTATATAATTATAGAGAACAGTCATTAAAAGTTGACCTTAAAGAAATATAAGTTTGACCATTGTAATGTTCTGGATAACTGGATTTAGACTTTATTGCTTGGAATAGACCCAAATAAGGGAATCTGTGAGACCCACTGGTTATTGGATTCCATGAATATCATGGTGGGTTGTTTGTTTGCTTAAATTTCCTCGAAAGGCCTTACACATGGGCTTAAGTGGACGCATTAGAGTCCAAAAAAAGTTCAAAGAAACTGGACGCGTTGGTCTGCATTTGGCAGCCAGAAAATAATGATGTAATTTGTCCACTTGGTAGACCAATAAGTCTAGGTCCACAATCTTTTGTGAAAAATGTTATAGTTGTAACATTAATGTTTCGTAGACAAATGTTACTTTGTAATGCGATTGGTAGACGAGTGCATGGGTTTTGAAAACCGAATTGGGTAGAGAACCAAAAACGGGAGGAGTTATCGGTTCTTTGATTTGGCCGGATGTAGCACAAAGGGATTGTGAATTTTTGTAAGGGCATGAAAGTTGATGAGTTATACAAGATTTAGCACAAAGGGATTGAAAGTCATTAAATAAGCCAAACAATAATTTATTTTTCTAGCCCAAGTCCTAACCCTTAAAAAAGGTAAAAGTAAACAAAATTTTTACTCCTCTCTATAACTTAGCCGCCTATCACTTTGACAATCTAGATATTTAAAAGTCATTTACTCTTTCTCTCTCTCTCTCTCTCTCTCTCTCTCTCTCTCTCTCTCTCTCTCTCCCTTTAAACGGCTACTTCTAATGTCTCATTTCTTTATATCTCTATTACTTTCTTTTCTCAATTTCCTTTATGTATCACTCTCTCATCTTATTCCAAAAGTGAAAAGTTCAAATCTCCAACAAGTTTGAATTTTGATTTTTGTGATATCTATTTAATACATTTTTTCATAATAGTTTATGAGTATTTTATTTTTATATGTTGGTTTACATCTTTTTTCCTTTTACATGTAAAGTATATATATTTATATGCAATTTTTAGTACAAACTGTGTGTAGAGTCTAGTAATTTTATCAATAATATTTTATCTTAGATATATATATATACATATACATATATTTTAATGTTTATTAGATATAAGGCCACATTTTTTTCCATCGCTCTAGACCCCATAATTCTGAGGACTGGTCCTGGCCATTAACACCTACATTACTTGGCATCTTGCTACAATCATAGCGCACTACAATGAACAAACTTGGGTTCGTCGAAAACACCATGAGTCCATCACCATCCCCAAACCTTCCTCTACTGATTCTGTTTCTCCATCATGGCTGCATAACTGTAGACACTTCATTTTTCCTTTTTTTTTCCTACGTAATTGATAATATGAATCCTCGGTTTCAAATCAAGTGATCACATCTTGTTGCATGCCTAAAGATATATAGACGTGTACAAAATATGATATAAACATAGGTTGATCTTTACAATATGCATCAAACTTAATTAGGAAACAATATGGAACTAAATAATTATACTCACAGGTATATGCTTGTTGTGTAATAGCATTCTCACGATTCAAACAATAACAATAAATATAAATTTTAGCTCAACTAGGCCAATCCTTGGGGTAATATACTAATATATATAGGCACGGAGTTGTCAATGTAATAAATCGGATAATATGACTCCAATTGCTATTTATCATTATGCCAATAACAATCAAACTTGGTTAGCTAATAATTGACTTTTCAAAGGCAATAATTTGGTGTGGGTATTGTGCATGATGTTTCATACACAACAACAATAACCAAGCCTTAATCCCAAAAAATTTCGGGTCGATTATTAGGATCTTCACTAATCATGGTCAACCACAACGGTTGATGACATTCCACTCCGCGAGGTAGCCTTGTTCGCGCGACTGTTGGAGAATTCGTTGCATGGAAAATGTAGTGCGCCTGATGGTGTACTACCTACACTAGAGTCCAAAGATGCTGGGAGCTCCTGCAACAACTCCCCAAATGACGTGGTAAGCTCCATTCATTCTGCTTCTTGTTTGGACACATTAGCAAGCCCAAAACCCAGCCAACAATCCCAAGCCCAGTCTCACAGCACAAGCCCAAGCCCAAACAGCCAACAATCCCAAGCCCCGTCTCACATCATAAGCCCAAGCCCACACACCAACTCTCTCATTAATAGCCCTGCCAGCAACCCCACACGCCCCATTAATATTATCGACGACCATCATTCCCAATCCTCTGAACAGAAAAGGAAACCTCACCCAAACTCCCCTGTACCAAACTAGAAAAAAATTCGCACCATCTCCCCCACAGCTGAAAGAACATATTTCGACCCTGAAACAGTTACCATAATACCTCAATCCCAACTCAATCAATTTCTAAAAGACCAAAAAGCCAAGAAACCTAGCCATAAATCCCAATTTGAAGGCTACCACTTACCAACTGAGAATGGAGCAAGCTCTTCACCTTCTCTTCTTTCTGATGTGGCCGAGGAGGCGGGCCTTATCCCGCCCCCCCCCGGTCCCATGAGGCTCTTTGGTTGGAATTGTCGAGGCATTTGCAATGCCTCGACAGTGAGAGCCCTAAAGGCTCAAATAAGGGAGCATAGGCCCCAGGTAATTTTCTTATGTGAAACAAAAGCTTCTGATAAGCGATTAATGAATGTTGCGTGTGCTTTAGGTTTCTCTGAGTACATTACTGTTGGTGCTCAGGGGAAAGCGGGTGGTGTGTGTTTACTTTGGTCTAATGAACTTTGTGTTGATGTCTTGGAATTTAATGCGGTAACAATTGGGATCAAGATTAGGGACAATGTTTGTTCCTGGTCCCTCATTGGTTTCTATGGACCTCCTTATGCTTCTAAACGCAGGAAAGCTTGGATGAACCTTCACGCTCTGCTGGCTTCCATTGTGGGACCTTGGATGTGTTTTGGGGATTTCAACGCCATTCTCTGTGACTCCGAGAAGATAGGTGGTCGTCAGGGTTCTAGTTCTGTTCCGAATTACTTTAAAGAGATGATGTTTGATCTTGGTGCTGTGGACTTGGGATACTCTGGAAACAGTTTTACTTGGTGTAATAAGAGATGGGGTAATGAGTGCATCCGTCAAAGACTCGACCGTGGCATTGCCAATGTTCATTGGAGGTTGGCCTTCCCCAAAGCAACGGTTTACCATTTAGGTGCTATCAACTCTGACCACACCCTTCTGCTTATTGATACCAATCCTGTTGATGGGCTATTTCTTCGTCCTTTTCGATTCGAGGCTATGTGGGCTTCTGACCCAAGATGTTTCTCTGTAATTGAAGAAGCTTGGAAGGTGCAAGTTAGTGGATCTCCCTGTCTTATTCTTTGCAGGAAACAGCGCAATACTACCTTTGCTCTCAAAAGATGGAATCGTGAAGTCTTTGGGCATTGCCAATCCAAAATTAAGGAGATTTCTGAGCAAATTAGGTGGATCCAATGCAGAGAAGCAACAGAGGATAATGCTATGGAGGAAGCAAGATTGCAATTTGAGTTGAATAACTGGCTGTCTAGGAATGAAACTATGTGGAGACAAAAATCCAGGGAAGCTTGGCTTAAGGATGGGGACCGAAATTCTAAATTCTTCCATATCTCTTCTATCATACGTAGGAGGAAAAATAATATTGATGCTATCAAGGGGGATAATGGAGAATGGATTGTCAACCTTTCGGAAATTAGAGAATTTGTGGTATCTAAATTCCAACATCTTTTTTCGGAGGAGCTTCCCACATACCCTGAAGATTTAGATAACCTTATCCCTGCAGTCATTTCTGCGGAAGAGAATTCCAATCTCTGTAGGACTCCCACTCCTCTAGAGATCAAGGAGGTGTTGTTTAATATGCAGGGCCTAAAGTCCCCTGGGCCTGATGGGCTCCCGCCACTGTTTTACAAAAAATATTGGCCCATTGTGGGTATTGAAGTTATCCAAGCTGTTCAAAACTTCTTCAGAACGGGTCATCTATTAAAAGAGGTTAACAATTCTTTCATTGTTCTTATCCCAAAGCTACAAAATCCTTCTGCAATTTCCCACTTCCGGCCTATTAGCTTGTGTAACACAATCTACAAGATTATTTCTAAAATTCTTGTATCTCGGCTAAGGCCCTTGCTAGCCAAGCTTATTTCGCCGTGCCAATCCGCATTCATTCCAGGGAGGTGGATCGCGGAAAATCAGATTGTGGTTCAGGAAATTTTACACAGTTTTAAAAAAAGAAAGGTAAAAGGGGGATTTGTTGCACTTAAGATGGATCTGCAAAAAGCGTACGACCGGGTGAACTGGGGTTTCCTCAAGTTAGTTCTGGAAAAATTCGGGTTTAATTCTACCTTTGTTGGCTGGATCATGGAATGCGTATCTACTGTATCCTTCTCAATCCTTGTTAATGGAGCTAAGACTAAGCACTTCAATCCTACAAGAGGTATTCGTCAAGGTGACCCCCTCTCTCCCTATTTATTCATTCTTTGTCAGGATGTTCTTTCGAGACTTATTGAGCGTAAATTTGCGAATGGTGCACTTTGTGGTGTCAAAATGAACGTTAATGGACCTGCTTTCACCCATGTTATGTACGCTGATGACATTATGCTCTTTGCTAAAGCAAATTGTCGGGAAATCTCACAGTTAGATTGGTGCCTTGAGAAATATTGCTTGTGGTCTGGACAGCGTATAAAGAGAGAGAAATCGGGCATCATTTTCTCAAAGCTGGTTCCTAGGGAGAGGCGCAGAGATATTAAGCAATTACTACATATGAAAAAGGTCCAACCAAATGCCATCTATTTGGGTAACCCGCTGTTCTCTTCCAGGAGCAGATCCAAGGATTTTCGTTTCTTGCATGATAAACTAGAATCTCGTTTGGTGGGTTGGAGGAGCAAGGTTCTATCATGGGCTGGTCGTGCCACGATGATCAAAGCAGTTGCTTCAGCTTTACCTTGCTACACTTTCTCCACT